>JTDE01001159.1:0-32941 GCA_014338405.1 Paragonimus skrjabini miyazakii
TAGTGCATATCATCGCCACTGCCGGGACTTGAACCACGGACATTCAGCTCATGAGGCAACCGTGTTTATACTGCGCCATTGACCTCACGTTAGGCACGACCGAATTATCATATGAGAACGCTCATCCACTTTCGCTTGTGAGCAATGGTCAGGTTGCCCGATCGGCAGTCGGTACTCTAAGTAGCTTTATTTGGATGATAATGTGTTTTAGTTGTGACCGAAGGTTAGTCTACAAATTGTAAATAAAACCACATTCGGAAGATTGTTGGCAAACAAAAGGTGTTATTCTAAGCGGATTGCACTCAACAATTCCAGACTATTCCAACTTCGGAATAAAGCATATGAATTAATAAGGTACGAATCAGTTCTATCACTTTCGTTGATCAGTACGCTGTGATTTGTAACACAAAAAGTTTCACATGCAGGATCATAGAAGAATATTCCAGGTGTACAGATTGAAAGAAACAACAGTTGATAAAACAATAGCATAACAACTCGAGAACAACATGAGTTTTAGCGAAAGTTGATAGGCATTCCACAGAAGTTTTAGATGATGATCGGTTAAGTAATCCTAAATTATAAATGAAAAATATGAACGTGAATGCAAATGTCCATCATCCTTCATACGAAAACTCATGCAACTGGAATAATGTCTTACATCAGCTGGCAGTAACATTTGTAGAAACCTAACAGTCAACGGCAAATGATTATCATTTTACACAATGTAGAAGAATAGCAATTGTGCTGGATATGCTGCACACTTTAGATCCCGATAAGTATTGACGGGACACACTTACACCATCCAATATGATCTACGTCCAGTTTAAGCGACTACTTCAGTAGCATTATCGTGCTGATTAGATAATTTTGCAAAGTGAGTCAGTCTGCCATACCGAGTGGAAAGCCATCCATGTTGGATGGGCACTTGGGCTGACAGCAATTGCATAAACACTAACACTGGTACTAAGTGGAAGATAACTATGTGCAGGGACGTACGACTGATCTAGCATACAATTTCACCCTTACAAGCATCCTATATGTGCTGAAACACCTTATAGACGGTCTTATCAGGCAGTTTATCGATTACTCAAACCAGGACAGTAAAATCACACGGTATCAAAGAGAACAAAAGCAACATCTTGCCAATGCCCTTTCAACGAATAAAAACTTTAGTTCTGCAATGAGTTTAAGGAATGCAAATATTGTTGCAAATCCCGTATTAGCGAACATTAAATAGATCATAGAGATTTTCAAAATTCTGACAGTCCAACACTCTGATAAGAATAGGGAACACCGGCGACTCCAGCATCCAAAAGTTTATTCATGAAATTTCTGTTATTCTCTCTAATATTTTCCACAATCAAGACTTGCTGACTGAATAGTTCAATTAGTAGTAGGTATAAAATCGTGGAAGCTGGTTCATCGCTGGGCTGATTATGTTACCACCGTATGATCAGAAAAAGATCCTTCCAGATGTAGCGCTCAGTGTCCGATGGCCACTTAATTGTTCGGACATGATGATAAATACTATTAACCAAATAAATACTTATTATATTTGGATGAAAACAAATCTACGTAGTTTTTGTGTACTTTGAAGAGATGGTGCACACGATAGTAGGGAGCAACTGAAGCGTTCCTAAGAGAACAACACACAGCTGTCATGTTGACGGTTATTGTCAACATGACAGCTTAGACAGCGTTTGTCAGGAATGAAGACGCTTGATCAAAAAATGAAAAACTGATGCTTTCTCTTCTCGAACTCCAGCCGAATACACGTCTCTGCCGCAACCTTTTATGGTTGGTGATGATATAAAAACATAAAAAGCCATAAGCAATTCTGAATGCCAAAATTAGACACCTTTTTAAATTTTTTCTCTTAGTGATTTATAATTCCTAACATTTTTGAATAGCGAAAATTCCTTTTGTTCCTTCCCTATGAATGATAATTGGTTCAGGTGAGCTCAATTCTGTTTTATCGTCTCCAATCACTAATCAGTGCTTATTTGTTCACTTAGTGTTCGGACGCGTTGTTCTGTGGATTGTTGAGGAATTTTTAACAATCACCGTGAGCGACCTAATTTTGTGCTATGCTTATTCACTTAGTACCTTATGAAATCTTTATCTTACAGGCAACTTCGCATTAACCGTTTTGAAGATCAATTATCTTTATTGCCGTTAGGTATTGGGAATGGCATTTAATGGATAGCCAGATTATACGTAAGTCGGTGTAAACTTGAATTCTTAGCAGACGGTTTGTCATCACATTGTAACCTATTCTAAATGTACCTTGCCATAAACGATTCCTCATTCAAGTGAGTGACTTGCCTATGGGGCTTATGAAAGACATGGCATTTGGACGAACGTGTTTTATTTAAATCCAAAATTGTTCCCATATTCTCCCATGGATTCCACTGTCTTGCACATTAATTTCATTCACATGATTGAACCTATTTACTCATCCGTCTTGAGCTGCCCTTAGGTCCATTCGTAATTTACGCTCTGGCGACTAAACTAGGTGAACTAACTACGTTGTGAATTTTTCAATAA
The DNA here is from genome assembly GCA_014338405.1 of Paragonimus skrjabini miyazakii. Classification (NCBI taxonomy): domain Eukaryota; kingdom Metazoa; phylum Platyhelminthes; class Trematoda; order Plagiorchiida; family Troglotrematidae; genus Paragonimus; species Paragonimus skrjabini miyazakii. The sequence goes on from JTDE01001159.1 coordinate 2,548, forward strand.
AGACTGGTCAAAATCCAACTACACAAAACAAACTGATTAAGTCTGCAAGCCTTTTATAAGGAACCAAGTGGAACTTGCATCTTGTCTCCAGTTTCTTAACCCGAATGAATCGCTTTGCCATGTATCTGACTGAGCACTCAGCAAAGGGTGACCTCCGATTGTTTAACCATCGCTGTAAAACTTCCTTAAATTCTGCGGCGTAACCATAACACTTATTATCTGTGTATATTTTTTTGAGCAACGTCGTAATGGAATTGCTCACGGCTTTCGATGAGAACATCAAAACTGATGTGTGTAACACGTATTACTTTCACGCAATTAGTATGCATGCATAATTCACTATATAGCCTAAGTAAAATTGGATCGAATCACTATGCTTTCAAGTGTGACAAAAAAGTATGGTAAATCGATCAACAAAATTTCATGTTGAGTAGCTTGTTTAATTGCCCCAATCTGAGCAACCTATGAAAATGATGTTGTTGAAAAGAATTACTGGTCATTATGCAAAATTGAAGATATCCTACAAATTGTACGACTCAAACATAAGATGTATGCATATAGTAACGCTTTACTACACTTTTTTAAATGTCTCTGGCTGAAAACATTTACCTGTGTTGTTCTAACAATTTGCATTGAAAAATATTCACGCAATTCTGAAGACCGTTTGTCTGGGAACACGTCGAAACATTCTTCCAACTTCGTTAGCAGGGGTTTAAACTAACTGGTACTTATAAAGCTTGACATCACTATCTTCTTGCCACCGGCGTTTGATTGAAAGAAGATAAATTCCTACCGGCTCCAGATTACTATCCCTTTAGTGCGCTTTTAAGATCTTAGCGTATCCATCATTTTGCTGTACTAACTGGTGATGGTCCAGATGGTTTTTCAACTGGCACAAGTATGCCTTAAGTATGATAGTCTTTATGGCATGAGAGCAATACCCACAAACAGCGTGGCCGGAGTTCTAGTCCCGGCAGTGGCGAGGATATACACTACTGACGAGCTCTAATGAGAGCGAAACTCAAATCTAGCGCTTCTGCTGTTCGAAATGGGGCGACGAGAAAATCTAACCTTGAGTTTGTGCTTCCATTTGAAATGGACCGACTGGAAAGTCTATAGGAATACGAAAGCTGCTATCAATTGCTGGTGATGTTCAATCGATATGAAAATCAAAATCCCCTACTATTCATCAGTAATCAAATACCGCTCAACAAGTCAACGATTTCTGTGATTTCCAGTTGGAGAGAAGTCCTAGTCGATGGGTCATCGATTAGAGTTAACAGACAGTAACTGTGTCTCCTATCGAGACGATCGGGCAACCTCATCATTACTCACAAGCGAAAGTGGTTGAGCGTTCACATGTGATAATTCGGTATTGCCTAACGTGAGGTCAATGGCACAGTGGTAAACACGTTTGTCTCATGAACTGAATGTCCGTGGTTCAAGTCCCGGCAGTGGCGATGACATGCACTACTGACGAGCTCTAATGAGAGCGAAACTCAAATCTAGTGCTTCTGCTGTTCGAAATGAGCCGACTGGATAATCTATGGAAATGTGAAAACTGCCATCAATTGTGGGTGATGTTCAACTTGAAAATTAACCAAATCCCCGACTACTCATCAGTAACTGCGATCTTCGTTTGGCCTGTCAAAAGTGCACTGTCAAATACTGTGCGAACCATGAATTTAGTTTACGAATATAAGCTAATTAATGAACTTATACCGTCGGTCTTTCGTTACTGTCATGCTTAAGTCATCCAAGGTTGTCTTACCTTGGCAACAAGTAGCTCCAACGTCTTTTGGAACAATGAAAACCAGCAAAATCTCCGGCAGAACCCTCATGATTGTGCTTGCTACTATAAATGAATACAGTTCCATCACGTTGTACTTGGCAGAACATGTCGTGTCTATTTGTGTTTCGCGTTTTATTTTCAACTCGCACCAATCCAGCGACTAGGATTTCCAGGTGCACGCGGAAGTAATCCGCGAAAGAATTTGTTATCAAATAGAAAGAGTAAAATATGTTGACGTTGATATCAATATGATTAACTTTCACCGCTGTGAGGGAAAAAAACAGATGATTGACTACTTACCTCACATATGCATCTAGCAATCTTAAACGTATTCAAAATGTATCATTTTCAACATTGTAATAGAGACAGCTGCTTAAATTCTGAAGATGATCAACAGGCTGCTTTGCAAAACGTTAGTGAAAATCAAACAGTATTTATTTTAAATGCACATCATTTGTTTCATTTGGAGTAATTTGTTTAAACAAACTTGTAAGTGACAACATTTCCTGGCAGCTGCAGCGACAAGCATTTTTCAGTCAGTGAACTGGAGGTGATTCATCTTTTCGTTGTCCTGAGTATACGGATACGAATAGTCAATGTTAGTAGAGTCTGCTGCATACGCTCATCCTCAAGTAAACAATAGATTTTATTCAGTAACACTGCTTTTATATCTAAAGGGTTGTGCATAATTGTTTATCCATCACTAAGGCGGTGGTTCTAATTACGTGCACCTTTGAATGACTACATTATGACTAATCGTTTTGAACTGACAGATTAGCGATAAACTATTAAAAGCCTCATGAAGCTATTTTCCAGAATATATCGTTTTACTTCAGGTTATTTCAATTAGCACAGCAGTTATACAACTTAAAACATATCCATGAAATATGCATTATTGTATCTAGTGCGCGAATTTCATGCATGCTCAGGAGGACGTTACTCAGCATGAACTACGAAATGAGTGCGAAATTATTTGGTGCCACAGAAAGTCAAGTTGGAATTTGTTTCTTTTTACACTTGTTGATACCTGTGTCAGTTGAAACCTAACCTTGAAACTTTCTATGTTACTTTTCATTTCATCCCTCAGTATTCTGGTGGACGTTATCAAGCAAATTTTGTCGATGTTGAACTGGATGCGACTCTTTTGCTGGACAAATTAAACAACTGAGTATGTGTGTTTTTCTAAGTGACGATAATGTAGAAACGAAACATAATTCTCCTGTTTTCCGGATTTCTTTGAGTTTACTTCAATGTATTGGGAAGAATTACATGTTTCACGCCTGAATACCAAAGTCGACTGGTAATATCACCCATTTTAACCCCTCTGATATTTTGCTCACAAATGTTTTCACATCATCTGCGTAGTTCGTGTTCGGGGCTCTTTTATTAACACCCGCAGTTTGCTTGCCGACATCGGTGCTGGACATGCACGGGTCACAACTCATCTCATTATTTGGACTTGCATTGGGGATACCATAATGCACAACAATTCAGAAGGAGACCATTGACTTGTAAAACTCACTAAGGCACGAAGCAAGTGTCACTTTGTCTCACATCCAATTTTATACATAAAATTTTCAGTTAAAGTGGCACCCACAATTTACGCCAGATGTAATCGGTGGCCAACCATCTGGATGTGGGTCCATCACCTGATAAAATTTGGGTGACCCATTCTACATTTCAGGTAGTGTGTTACCATTGGGCGTATGCTAGCTCCGTCCTAGAAGACCCAGGCGTTTTTCTGAACGAACCTTAACTCTTGTTTCTTCTTCCACATAACCCTTACCTTTTAAAGTGTCTTTTGATGACCATGTGCGTAATGACACCACCGGACAACAATAGCTATAGATGTACATGTGAGAATGATTCACGATGCACGTTGTGCAGTTAGCATACCACGGTCACTCAGTAAATTGCAAAGTAAAACACTTCTGGAGAAGTCAGACTGTATTTATTGAGGACTGTCAGACCCTTTGCATTGGGAAAGCCTCCCAACAACTGGAAGTGCGCACCAAATAACCTGCAAGATGAACCGAGAAGACTGTTACCGACGATAAGACAATCTGGAAATTAGAACATGATTCATCCATCGCAGGGCAAGCAATCCTCAACCAACAAGTTGACTTCGACCGTCTGACTCTATTAACAAGTGCTTTACGTAACCACAAACAGCGTCTGCTGGAAGAAGCCTTGTTAATCGATGCAGGGTTAAACGTTCAATACAGTCGATGATCAAGTTAGTTACTAGGAAAAATGGAAAAACACGACGGTTACTCAGTATATTCAATCAAAAGTTCACTGATTTGGTTGAGCTTCTTTATTTACCGAGTGATGCACTGTTGTTGAGATGTCGTTCACACTGGAACAAAATTTTATTTTAATGCTGACTTAGTTTTTACCAAGCGCAATTGTGTGATAATATGAACTATGATGAACTACTGCAACTTTCATTAATTCATTCAAGAAATTTCAAAATGCTATACTCAAGCCGACAACACGAATCGTTTTTGTACATTTTCTGATAATCAACTACGGAAAACCTGATATTCTTGATACTGCTGTTTACAAGATTGAAGGCTGGAACTAATGTGTTACTGTTCCCTCTTTCTCACCAACTATTCGGATAACTTCCTTCCTAACACAAGTGTTCACAAATCAAAGTGGGTGCAACCTGCAAATACGAGGTATAAATTTCTTAGATGAGACAACGGCACATATTTCACCTAGAGCTAATTAATTGTGGTTGTTTTTGGCAGCTCAATTGTCGTGAACCAGGGATTGATTTGCTTTCATGAGTTGTTGAAAGCTGAAGCCAAGTTGTCATTTCATCAAAGCAGAAAAAAAGATATATCCATCAGTGAACCGAGATTATAATTCGATTATGAATTCAGAATGAACTGGTCAGAAGGCACACTCTGAGCAAGCTAACAACCAGCCAACCACACACTAGTGGGGTTTCGTAATACAAGGCTGTTCATGAACAGAATTATTTCTGATTAAATCAAGGCTTTCCGTATGAGAGAATCCTTATCAAGTCTAACGTAATCTAACGTAACACAAAAAACTCACCTTCAAATGTTCACCAGTAAATAGACGGTTCAAATATGTGTGTCCAACTCTGGTGCAAAGTCCATTACTCAAATAAGCAGACCGTTTTAGAAGTGCTAACCACCCAGAACCACTTCCTGGTAATTATCAGCAGGTCGTTTACCCTCCAAACACCTACATTTAGTCCACGACTAATTCAAAGGTAAGCTGTCATTTGAACATATTCACCAGGCTTCATTACGCCTTTTACAAACAGTGTACGTTCTTGAATGAATGTAGAATGACAAGGTAATTGCAGTGTTCACACGACAGCTCTTTCTATAACTTTGCAAGGGTAAGCTAGTGCAACCCATTGAATTTCGAACACTCACGTCACATAGATCATAGCACTGGGTGTGTACAGTATAAGATCCGTTTGGCAAACTGACAGTGACCTGATGAAAACCCATATCCTTTATTCAACATGAAACGTTTTGACGTAAGAGGGTGAGCAATTAGAAATGCAGGTGAGTGATGAAACTGACACAACTGAATAATTTTTATTTGGAAGGAACAGTCGAATCATGACCGGAAGCTAGCAACGGCATATATTTTTGACCTCTTTGCATCAAATGGTTAGCAACACGTCTTATTTTTAAGCTCTTCAGGCTGAATTCATCGGCGACGTGTGAATGTTGTTAAAAATGATTTTGACGTTACCCATAACCGACTACAGTTGGGACGACCTATCGTCGTCTAGCAACTAAACTTGAGCGCTCAGATTGCACACTCAAACATGTTGGGATGTTGCTCCGGTTGGTTGAAAACACATAAACTACTCATACTATCAGACTGACAGGAAGGGTGACGAACTGCCAACTTTCTTTGTGAACTAATTTAAATGACTGCTTTACCATCCAAGTAGACAAACTCATGAATGTTCTCTATGTAGCTAGGATTTTTGATAATTCCGGTCGAATCAAAGCAATGTGATTTGTATCATTAGATTCGTCTTCTCTGGTTGACTTCAACACATTGTTGTCAACCAACAGGAACAGTTCAAAACAGCTCACGTTCTTGGCTACCTTATCGCTTTACTTCTGTTTATTTTGGATTCATTGTGATCCATGGAAGCTTATCTAATCAATAGGAAGATTGTAACCATTCGTGTCTTACAGATATATGGTCTAGTGGGCAGATGCGCTCCAGTTGTGGTTTGTCTTAGTAATATAGTAATACTAGCCCGTGTACCTTGTTTGGCTCAAAATTCGATATTTCATTTAGTTGTGTGTCAAGTAAATCGCATCGGTCGACCTGGTCAAACTACTTCCGGAGTTCTCGTTACCAACATACCTTGGTAGCATCACCTTTTGGTATATGGTTGACCGTATGATAACAAGTAAAATGCTTTAAGGCTACTTACGTTTTCACTACCGCAGAGTCACAAAAGCTGAACTACCTTTCACATGGACAGGTGCAAGTTGGCGTACCTTTGTCATTCCAGTCGCTTAGGGAAAATAATGGGAGACAATAATGTACATATCACCATCTGCGATCTGGAATTAGACAGCTGTATTATCCGGCAGCACGCCGATGTCCAGTAAATCCAGCCTAATATTTGAGTCGTACACTAGACCACTTGGATGATTTCACTATGGTTGTTTTTCAAATGATTTTTCTCTGGTGCGACCCTCAAGCCGGGCTAATTGCTCGTCGTCTTTTTATCCTGAGGAATTTTGCTGTTGTTGTGGAACTTCAACCTCGGGAGACAAGAGTGGTTATGACTTTACGTTCGCAAACCCCATTCTCATATTTTATGCAAACTGGGAAACTCCCAAAGTGATTCCGACATCTATGAAGAGAACCGTCTGCATTATTAATATAGCCTACGACTAACATAGTGTCTACCATGAAGTATGGATGTGCACAACAAAATGATTATCTCACGAGACATTTGATAGAGCCACAATATCAGTTGGATGGCTTGACTTGATTAGAATACTGTCTTAACATCTGGCTTTACCCAAGCGCATACACAGGATACCCAGTCGAGGTTTATACAACACGATTTCAAGAATCGCTGCAGCAGGTTGTGAGTCTGTTTGTACCCACACTTCTGAAGATGGTCAAGCTGTAGTAAGCTTGTCGTATCCTTAATAGGCGGAACTTAGACTTTTATCGTGCTCAATGTTCTTTTACTTCTTTTCACTTAGCCTTTAAATTGTTGTCTTTCTAAGGGTAAAAATTACTACGTAGCCTTGGTTTCCGTTCGAATTATCAGATATATTCATAGGTACATAATCTTCCACAGATTCCAATAGTCCACAACTTCCCACTAAATTCTACACCCGGGTTTTCCACGTGCCAGGCTGTCAGACGTACTTATATTTTCTCATACTGACCAGTTAGTACAATTGGTCGGTCAGTATTCACCTTGACTCTTCCGGTTGCGATTTGCTCAAGACAGAAAACCGTTACAGACAAGTGAGTTATATTTTTATGATCAGCATTTGACCGAATGAATTGGCAAGTGCGGCTGTTGGTACGACACACAACACATTCTTCCTGGTGTAACTGTTAGCCTACGTTTGTATCTTAACACCGTAGGCACTTCACATGAAAAGCTGGTTCAGAACGATAATCCAGTTTTCCATCCGAGCCGCCCTATAACCATGGTTTTTTCTGGTTCTCTCATAACACTGGTTCTGCAATGCAACATAGGTCAAGTCAAATCTTATATATGGTATCAAAACCTTGCTCGAACCCTGGTGTTCTAAAATCAGCTTAATCCATAACGGGATCAGGTAAGTTCTACAGGAAAACTAAACCAAACTGAATCTGACATACTTGGAAACATGAACATCTTAGCTACCAGTGACAAACGAGTGCTCGTGCATGTCCGTAAATCATGAGCACAGCTTTATACAAGTCACGATGTTCGAAATTACCAACAAAACCGAGTATAGCGCAGTAATTCTGTATATTAATTGTAAAACGTTGAAGGAAACGCTAGGTTCTATAGAGGCATGCTAAAGCATACGATTTCGAGATAGACAGTTGTAGTTTGTCATCAGGGTTTAGTATCTATATTCCAAGTGCTCCGCGCAACTTAAGGCTACACTACCTCTATACAAATGAAGTAACGACATATGAGCGGATTCCCTTCTTGTCGGATATTAATTTATTGTGCCTTTGGAAGCTTTCATCTTGGACTCCGGCAAAAGTCTAAACGGTCATATGAGAGTCAATCAGCAGCTGCCTAATTATATATGTTAGGAATTGAGTTAACTTGACCCAACACACATACGATGTGATATAGAGAGCATTCTAGTTTACTCAAATGCACCTACACGGAAGATTGATTAAACGATGAAGAAAGGATGCAAGAAATTCATGGATTCCTGAAACTATTTAGTGGCACTGGTAGAATAGGGTCATTTTACGAAAATAAAATTAAAAGTTCTCAACACTGAAAACGACAGATGGATTATTAGCTAGTCCATCAGATGATGACTTGAAATCAATTCATTCTCACAGAATTTTCAGTCAGTCTACTTAGTGGTCTAGACTAACCAGAACAAAGTCGGTTGCATTTTCCTTCAAACCGTTTACGATTGTCAGATGGATGACGGTGTATGAAATTTCCTATAAAAGCTACTCAAATAGTAGTATACACAAGCGTGAGCTTTCGAATAAGGGAAACGTCAAATCAAGTCATCTGTAATTGAAAGTACTCTGGTGATATTTTAACCGAACTTCTTTTTGATACAAGCTCACTAACAAGCAGAGTAGTTGACGGATCAATAAAGGAGACATTTAGGTCCGTATTCATAAACGTACCACAATAGCAAAATCCGTGATCTGTAGTAAATTTGGGGTGCTTTCAGGTTAATCGAATTACCCAACTGTGAATGGTGAAGTTACTACATTATTTAGTAGTATTAGATACATGTAGTGTAAGTAGTGTCAATGACGTTTGCGAAAACTCCGTCGATTATAGGATTTATGGAGGTTCGTTCACTATTATTACACTAGTGTGGAGGTAGGGGATTTACTGGGTCATTGCAGCTTGCGACTTTGCGTAATGATTAGTCTGCGAGTATCCCGTCAGTGGGTTTTGGTTTTAGGTTATAACGCCAACTGGAATTCTTTAAACATAGCTATTCTGTTCGAAAGCTTTGGTTATTCATCTTCACGGAACCTTACTCAGCCATTCAGCTTTCAGATGTTCGGTCTACCGATTGGCGAAGCGCATCCAATTCGTTGCGCTATCAGCAAGCGATATGATGATCCCACTGATTCGGCGGTGACGGCCAAACTGGACACATCACTGGTCTTGACCAATAATTTCTGACATGTTCCAAGGTAGGCCTCAATTGAGCAAAACTGCAAACACGGTCAGCGCTGAGTGGAACTGCAATGTCATCAGAGTAGGTTTTATCAAGACTACATTACAGGAATGTTCCATCAGTCTGACAAGATTTGAGTATCAAAACTGTACCGCCCTGAAATCTATGCTCAGTCTTCCTGTACACTCATGTCATCTTTTTCAGTGTTTAGTGAATGAGCGGTACAGTTGAAGTAATTTATATTTTCTGACAGTCTCAATATTGTTCGCATGCAAAGTAAGTTTTCATTATTTTCACCCGTGATCTGCATGGTACTGACTTTGCCGGTTTTATCCATATCACCAAATAGCTCATCTGTTTGAACTTTCTTATGCGACTTCTTCACATTTTCCTCATCTTCCTGATCACTGAACTCGTTCATCACGCCACAGTATCTGTCGTGTTTATTGTTCGTCCTCTTTCAAATGTCCTCTGCCACAAAACCGATTTGCCTGTCTCGGCAACTGTCACCCTTTTAAATTTCAAATATGCTGAACTACTTAAAAGTAACCAGTAGTAGATTGCTCCTACATAATTAAACGACTCAGCCTGCACATATCAAGGCACAAATTGCCGAAGGATGTCGGTTATCAGAACAACACACCGTGCATCAGATATTCCAGTAAGTATTGAAAAAAACTTCCTCATACTTATGGGTTACACAATAAATCGTTGGAACAATACCTAACTGATAGATAGTAACACGATATTTAACAATCCATCTATTTACTTAAAACCTTACGCACAGCTTGATTTCCACATTGTCCAGACGCAGTTGGACGAAAACCGCGGCTGATGAATAGACTATTCCTGATTCGCTCAAATAGTAAGTTTCACGTAAGCTTCAGAAGAATAAAGATAGAGTATGTATATTTGATCTTACACGTTGGATTATCCATTAAGAAGTTTGTCTCAATTCTAATCCTAGCTCCTCCACTCATACTCGTAGTAAGCCTATCGAAAATCTTACGGTAGACCGAAACCACCCAGACTAAAAGTTTTTCACAAGAAAACTTCATACAACCGACTGCATGGTTTATGACATATAGTGCTGCCGATGTTAAACACCATTGCAAAATGTGAATCTTAGATATAATTGCTAAGAGGGAGCCAATTTGGAAATATTTCGCTGTTTTGGTCCAAAAATATTCCATTATTTTCCATTTGAAGTGCGATTCAGTTTATAAGTAATTCATGTCAGAAGAGTGGCAACTATCTGAAATATGCTTCCTTGTAGATAACTTTGTGGATTAATTGGATTACTTTCTTTTGAAAACAATGGGTTGGACTTTAATGAAACTGTCATTAGTTTACCAACGACTCCGCATAAGAAACAAAGAAACAGCAAAGCATACGATAAATCTTTCAAGACTGTCTTCCACAGCATTCTGTCTACACTGACTGAATATTCTCCATAGATCACACATACGAAGCTACTTCATTAAGTTCTCTCCCACATTTGCCCTTGATAACATTCAGTTAGCTTACATTGGCTTCTGTGAATAAGAGCGGCTGTTCAGTGGTAAAAAAATGAGGACTTCAAGAAATATGATAAAGAAAATATACAACAGCTCAACGAACTTCTGTTTCCAGAAAAGAAACCATTGTAAATGTGAAAACTGTATAAAACATAATGAAAAATTTGTTGATACTTAGAACTCCATTTGTTTCATCTTCATAGTGAACACACTGATGTGTCGACTGTTCTCATCTCCTTGGTTCTGGGTACCTCAGTCCTGACGTCACTATCTGCGCATGCTGTTGAGTGTAGACCAGGTTGGCCTCAGCTCTTCTTCCGTTATGTAGCCGGTAGAGAAGGGATCCAAATAATCTAATTATATTCTCTGACAACTTCAGTCAAGCGATGTGAAATTGGAGACTTCCCTCAATTTCCAAAGCAGTTTGCAACAGCCGGTTAACTAACTCACATTAATCGGGGGAACTGAGCTGAAAATTTAACATACCTATTGCGCCAACATGTATGGAAGATCCCAATGCTGGCGTCGGATACGCGGTTTCGTTTCGTTCAAAACATTCTCAATGTGAGCGATCAAACTGCTTTCGACTAAACAGAAATTTAATCAACGTTCATGTATGGATATGCTTCATCGGCCGGTTGAAAAAATATTGGTCAATTTCAAAAGATATTTATGTCATAAATATGTAGTGACAGTGACCACCTCCCCGGATGGTACATTTTGTCCACTGTGCCTATCTATGAAACTTATGGGAGTGACCACTTGACCGTAGGACGGAAGTAGTCAGATATAGTTCATGCAAAAGACTGTCATACGTACAGATTCGCCTGGCCCGTGTGAAAAGCGTATTCACTAATGTTCGTTTATGTTGGACCGGGAAGAAGCTGCTAAGGTTTGACTATTACCCGCAACACGTGAACTCTCTATAGAAAGTTCTTTCAACCGGGCCGTCTCCTCGACGATTTATGAGTATATCTAGAAATTGCAGACAGCTGTCTACCTCAACTCCACAAGTAACCCTCAAGTTAGGGTGACAAATATTTAGACGTTGCACCAGGTTATTTATCACCTATTTAGATCGATTGAATATTAGTGTGTCGTCGACGTAACGCTAGTAGTATGACAAACTTCCTATCTGCGCAGCTAGCTTCTGCTTAACATTTGTCATGAGACTGTTTTCTTAGATGAGACTCAGTGGAATACCCATAGTTACTCCGTCTGTTTGACGGTAGGATTGCTCGAGAAAACGAAAACTGACATTCTCGACACAGAGCAACAAAGTTTCCCTCATTATGTCAGGCGGAAGTGGCAACGAAATGTGAGCCATTTCAACAAGATCATGAATGAAACAGAAACTGTGTGGAAAGTTTTTAAATGAGCGCTATGTATTTTTATCCCTGTTTCTTATTTTCACAGGTGACGACACCCCCAACAGAAGACGAACGCTCGATGAGAACATCCTTGACATTATGAACGCACCTTTTGTTTTGATCCGATAGTGTTTGTACACAGTTGTCTTCGTGATTCATGCCACAATACACGTGCTCGTCGTCGCTTGCATTGTTCTGATATCCTGTGGGTTGAGTATGTTGTATGCAGTGTGCGAATTCTTCTTGCATTCCGGTTACTCATCATTGTGCCTGGTCCGTTACAGCTATTGAGTGTATTCGATAGAGACCGTCAACCTTCGATTGCAAACGTATTACATTTGGCATCGTGGGCAGGATTTTGAACACAAATGACCTCAGCCCTCCAAACGTGAAGAGCATGAGGACACAACCAGCGGTCGTGGACGACCGTACAGAGTTCCGGCCATCAGTAAGACAGCCCCCTGTCTTCCACCCCAAAGATGATTTCGAAAACTGGGAATTCGCTGTGACCACTTATTTGGCTAGCGTTACTGAAAAAAGCACGGGGCCATACATTCTAAGCTTCTTGAGCGAAGAAGCAGCGAGAATGTTCCGTTCGACGGGCGTCCGTCCAACAGCCCCAGCACCAGTCATTTGGGAAACGCTGCGCCAGTTGTTTGAAAAACTGGAACTTCCGGCAGTCTACCGAGAGCGGTTTTTCAGTCGCCGCCAGAGGCCGGAGGAATCGGTCGACAGCTTCCTGAGAGACCTCCGGGAGCTCGCTTCAAAGGCATTCAAACAGCTAGACCCCGTCGACTGCGAGCGAACTATCTGCGAACGGTTCTGTATAGGCCTCCGGAACCCGGGCCTACGCAACAAGTTCATCCTCAAACCAGCAGAAAGTTTGTCGGTCGCTCTGATTAAGGCGAGGGGTTGTGAGGCCCTTGAGCATTTGGATGAGAAGGGAGATGCTAAGGAGTCAATTTGCCTAAACTTCAGTCAACACTCCCTCAATCCAAACCAAACCCAGGCCTAGATCGACCAGCTGTCCCGACGAGGCAGGAGTGTTGCTATTGCCAGCAGTTTGTATTTCATGACTGTATTTCGTGAGTGAAAAGGGGCTGATCAGCAGACTGCGCGGTGCTGCCCTCACGAATGTGCACCCCATCCTCAGCGAAACCGAAATTTGGGTATTTCAGGTGCAATGTCACTTGTAGATGAACTTCAGAGGAGGACCTCTTATGAAGCATTGTGATTATCGTGCGTTCCAGATCTATCTAGAGGAAGACCTGGCATGACGTGTTTTATTCAGTTCAACACGCGAAATTTCAAGAGAACGATTGTGGACATTTTCAGAATCGATATAATTCCCACATGCAAACAGAGGGAAATATGAAAGTTCAACACTTAAAAACAGTCGACCGGTTTACGTCCAAACATTGCTAACTGACGTCGATCTACGAAAATCTTGGCTGAAACAAACAATGTCGCAGTTCTCTTGACAACTGAGTTGGAACACCATCGAGCAAAATAACCAAATCACCACAGATGGTGTATGAGATAATCCTATCATGCGGATGTTCCGTAGAATGGATCACCATCCGATATGACATGAACTGCAACAAGTCGATCTACGTGTTCAAACTTGGTCATATAACAGGTCACGGAATCGTTTATCGGACTCTCCGCAACTCTGAATCAAGGTTCCTTTGAAAACATGCTGCGGAATATCAAGTTTCACAACAAATTGTCGGTGTTGTGTCACATGTTATCTGCATCAATTAGGACAGCCAAACACCTAGAGCACAGGTTTTAAATTGTCACATATTCCGACTGAACGGCTGGGATCCAAACAATATGAGATTTCTCAGTCCAGCAGCAATAAGATGTATGAAGTCAGTGCCACAAACGCAGATTACGCTTAAGTGAGATGAGTAATTTCTTTCACAATATCAACGAAACAGTTCTAATTAGTCACGTGGTGGATTCAGTGCTATCTAACTAACCAACTGGTATCAGAAATAAAGCAGGATCATTCAAATACAGAACGAATGCCCTAAGTTTGATCGGAATATCTTTGTATTAGTGATTACCGTGTAATTATTTGTTAAAACGTGTTGTACCGCAGCACGAGTTGGTGGACGTTATGGATGAGTTCGTTGTAACATATGACCATTATCCCGCCGTCTTGATAAACCTAATGAGAACTGCAGTGATCTCGCGCATATCATATACAGTCTGTTCATTTCACATGGATATGAGAAAATTGAGTGTTGTTAGTTTCTGAGTTCTCCTTGCTGTCAACAAAACACCAGCTCGAATGTATTCATGAACGAATATGTTTGTGCCTTTGAAATCCACGCCAGCCATATCCGATAACATGAATCAATTTTTCGAACGTCAAAAAGCTGCCATGCCTCACGAGAAACCCGCGAAAGCTTTTTTAGTACATGAGCAATATGTCAGTTTGTTTAATCGAACTCAGCTCGGTTGGATCAATATTCAAGTGTTACATGGTTCACACCCGCGCCAAATGGTCAAGTGTCTTTATCACTGTGAAAAACACGCTTGACGTAATCGATTTTTCCTGATTGCTCCTGATTGTCCGAAAAAAGTAATGCACGAAACCGATTTCACAAACGATTAATACATTAACATGGCAAGTCGCGAACTACTGTACAATAATCTGGCAAGATAAATCGGGAGATATTCTACAATGACTGCCTAATCAATCGGAATGTCATCTGTCAATAATTGAGAAGCGTTTAGTTGTACAGGAAATGAAGTTTAACTTTTAACGGATGTGCTGTATATGGGAAGAAACTACCTGCACTATAAACTCATATGAAGTTGCAAGTCACAATCAACTGTTGAGTAGATTGCCACACCCAACATTGAACTTTTCAACTTGATCTAGTTTGCAACGGTGCAGCAACTTTTGACTTCGTCTTATCCATACATGATAAAGTAGATCAAAACAGAATAGAACTGGTTCGATATTATTGAAATTGAACGCCAATATCAACCATCACATTACGTTAACTGTGCGTGCAATTGGTAAATATTCACTTGTCGTTTTCTATATTTACTAATCAATGCTAGGCAAGTGGGTGGTTTGATTCTATATGGATAACACCACACATATCCACGTAATCATCAATGTCACAATTTAGATGAGTTTAGTGGAATTTGATAAGATCAGGCAATCAGCACGTCATTGCAAACTGAAATGTTGTATGTCGCAGATTATTGTGGCTATTCTCGAGGACACGAGGTTCGGTTTTTAGAAAATAGTGTAGGGAATAGTTGAATGCAGTCGGTGTTCTGTTAGGTACAATCCGTTAAAGATTTTTTTGAGTTGGCTCATGACTTGGACAAACTCAATCTTGTTAACGAAGTGGTGTGCTCTGTGGTTGTTCAGTCACTGTTCACAGATATTCCGCTACACGAAACGGTTGAATATATTTGTGATCTCATTGAAATGCCTCACATTTCGTTGCCACTTCGAGAACGTCATTTTCCGTTTTCTCGAGGAATCCTACCGTCATACAGACGGAGTAGCTGAGGGTATTCCACTGGGTCTCATCTACGCAAACACTCTCATGACAAATGTTAAGCAAAAGCTAGCTGCGGAGATAGGAAATTTGTCATAATATTAGCGTTGCGTCGACGACACACTAATATTCAATCGACCTAAATAGGTGATAAATAACCTGGTGCAACGTCTTAATATTTGTCACCCTAACTTGAGAGGTATTTGTGGAATTGAGTTCGGACACGTGGTTCATTTTTGAACAATAGTGTATGGAATTGTTGGATGTAATGGATCGTCCGTCTTTGCATGCAGAATTTTCTAATCCATCTTTGTTTATCGGACGCTTGGCCAATTTTCTCAGGTCTAGTGTGTGCATGTCATCCTTTTGTTTGAATGCTGTGATATAGACTTCATTTTTCTTCTTTAATCTGCACAATCTATCTCGAGTTCAGTCCTTGCCAGTCTTATCCGTAATCATTGATGTTGGTTTCTTTAATATAGTTTTATTATTTTCACTGACGTCATTGTACTCCAGTTGATCTAATGCTGGTAAATTACACCCGTATATCCTAATGTAAACACTCGGACACAGGATGTATCTTATTACGGTCAGTAGACTACCGCCTGTGTTGGTGATCTTTTATTGTGCAAGTTAGCAAGTCGGAACTTAAACTCATACGCGAGAATGAACGCGAATACCTTGTTCGGTGCTGGTGACAGTCTGCTGTGGGATACCCAGCTTGCGATTGTGTTACGCAGACTATGTGAAACCAAGTTGAATTCCGATGATCGACGGTTAAATACTCCAGTGTAGTTGAGCAAACGTCATTCAACAACTGAGCTTGTAGATATTCCATTCCAATTGGAAACACGGTGGATCACATAGTGAGAACTAATTTCATTTTTCCAACTTAATTGAATACAGATCTGCGAAAATGGCCATGGTTTATAGTAACCTGTTATATGGGATCAATTTCGTGAGTTTGGCTCTTCTACGTTAGTAGTTCTTGAGATGAATATTGATAAATAAGCGTTGCGTTGTTGGTGTGTTGATTTTATGACATTCTCTCATCCGGATAGGTTGTAACGTTTTACAACATCACACTTGCCACCAGTAACGTCCTACTCTAAGCGACTAGCGCCGGCCAACCGATTGGCTTTTATTACCAGATTATCTTTATACCCGCAAGTTTTATACCAGAATTCGAGCGGCGCATGTTGCTGTTGATAATATATTCCATTTATTGATGTCACATGTCTCAGTTCATAGAGACAGAAGCATGTTTGTCTTGTTAATGCCTAGTGTTTTACGGGCCATTTTGGAGCTCCATTACAAGTTCTTTTTCACAGGTTCTCTGCATTCGGAAATCGGATATCGAGAAACATTTTTTCGGTTGCAATAAATCTAACCGTTTACTTTCCACAAGACAATAAGTGGATCGAATGTGCCAATCGGTCCCTAATGCAGTTTATGGCATTATCGAATTCGTCTCCCATTCACACTTCAAATTCTATAAACGCTTTCTGTCCGGCGATTATTTGACAACGATAAAGAAGTTCAATTATTCTACAGTTTTTACATCAAGCATTTTCACTCTGCCTAACTTAGTTCTCTGATTTCCTAGTTCTTCCAGCGTGCAAAACATATATTTAAAGCCCTCAAATTATTTCCTCCCCTGTCATTAGTTGCACTGAAAATATTGTCTACAAGAATTTTCATCTACTTTCGCTGTAAAACACCGATTCTGTTTTTTAACGGAAATTGGTGAGAAATTTCGACGAGTGGTTCAGTTCCAGTACTGTTATTTCACATAATTTGTCAAGGATGAAAGTCAAACTTTGAACTTATTCCCTTGATTAAATTCTGTTTTTAATAGCTGCACGCCATGGAAACATGATCGAGTGAAAGCAATATGACTACGTGTTAAGCGTCTCTTTTCTTCATTTCCGTCCGTGTTCAGCAAACTATTCTAACTTTGGACATTGTTTGTGTCAATTCAAGTGACTCTTTGTTTTTTTAAAGAACCCAACTTCATTTCACTCTTTTTTGCTGTATGTATTTCGGTGAGATGACATCTTTCTCTGATAGTTAATAGGGGTATGACGATTGTCTTGCCTCGGACATCTCATGTGTCTTGTTAACACGAGACGACGCTCACAGTGTATCTGCTTGATAATTATTACATGCACTGCCTTATTAGACCGGGCGAGTTAACTGAGCGATGTTTTCCATCCAGATTAGGTCTTCTTGCCTTATATGTAAGAAATCCACTTAATTAAGTAACTGTTCAACTACAAGTACACATGGTTACTCTTCCCAATGGCCATCACCTGCATATCACGCAGCATTCAGTAAGTCTTTCGTAACTCATTAGATGCTGCCTAAGTGAAATGGTAAGTAATCAATATATTTAATGTCGTACATTTAAAACGCTTTCGAAAATATAGATTGAATATCACCGACAACTGATCACAGATTTCGCGTTCTCATAGACTTTATAGTCTGCTCCTTTCAAAAATAAGTATTAGACTCGAGTTTCGCAGTCATTAGAGCGAAATTTTCTACTACTTATCTGTAATCAAAGTACCGCTCAACAAGGTATTGATTATTGTGATTTCAACGTAGAGTGAAATCCTAGTTGAGGTGTCATCGATTGGAGTTAACAGACGGTAACTGCCTCTTCTATCGAGACGATCGCGCAACCTGATCATTGCTCACAAGATAAAGTGGTTGGGTGTTCACATATGATAATTCGGCTGTGTCTAATGTGAGGTCAATGGCGCAGTGTTAAACACGGTTACTTCATGAACGCGTGACCGGAGTTGGAGTCAGTCTCGTCAGTAGTAAGGATATGCATTGTTAACGAGAGCGAAACTCGAATCTAGTGCTCCAGTTTGAAAAAGGCTGGCTAGAAAATCTATCTGGATAGGAAGGCTGTGATCGATTATGGGTGATGCTCAACTTGAAATTAACCAACCCCCGACTATTCATCAATAACAGTTTTCATTTACAGGGGTAAAGTTCTGGTGCACTTGAAAAGTAGGGGTGATAGGTACAGCGACATCCTGAACTTGAGGGGACTGAGATTACTTTATCTTGTATCTCCTGCAGGTTCTAATCCTGTGAACGTTAAATTAACTGTCGATGAACATTATCTAACAAATTAAATTAAACATTTTGTCAAATAATTTCTCTGATTAGTTGTTATTCGGTAAAAGTAACCAGCCGGCCCTGCATATAACTACGCTTTCAACCATAATGTTTTGCTGCTTAGACAATTTGAAGTGGTATTGGACAAGACATATTACTTTATGGGGATTGACGTTTACTGTGACGCTGACGAATTCAATGATGACGCTAGCGGAGTGCGCAATTTAAATTGAGTTTACTTTGCCAATCATAAATCGTTCGTTTCCTCAGTTCACACACATTTTTGTACAAAATCTTAATGAACTTATATTTCTTCATGGAAATTTAATCCCTAAACTGTTCATACGTGCACATGTTTCCGCAAGTTGGGAAAAATTTCAATATAATGGAGATTAAAAAGATGTTTTCAATAAGCGACCGCAGGAAGCCGCCGCGCAAAATCCACCCTAACGGCGATAGATCATGGCATCGAACGTCAGTTTATTCACCGGGCGTCCAAGGCGATGTAATTGTGACCAAAATGGGTCAAATGTAACTTACATCAACCGAGGTCTGCTAATTCTAGAACCACTTTCTTATAACGTTAACACCGTGCAGTTTCAGCATTTTCCCGATGCAACAGACGTTATCAGAGCACTAAAAGTTTACATCCGTCCCAGTACCAATGATCAGTTTGTGTAAAATTGAAATATTTCCATAGCAGATATGTGCACTGGACAAATGATTCGACCAGGTAAGTTTAATACCCACGCTGAAATTATGTCTGCGCGGAATATGTTATGGGAACGCTTTCAAACATGATCTCGATTGAATTGCGGTTATTTAGATTATTTCAAATTGAACACCATCCATAATTGATTATAGTCCTGGAATCCGGACAGGCCTTTCCGCCAACCCATTCCATAAGAATGTACTGGACTCGAGTTCTGCTCTCATTAGAGCTCATTATTAGTGGACATCCTTTTCTGAATAGGCATTTACACTCTGAGCCTCGTGCTTGCGAGACTAGCGTGCTAACCACAACGCCAGCCACCTCACAATAAACATGACCGGATAATAAAGTCCAAGCGCTCAACTACCACTTTGCATGACTAGTGTTCAGCTTGTCCGATCGTTTTGAAGGCAGAATGATGTCAATCACTCTGGACTGAATCAGTAATAAAAGTTCGGGGATTTAGGTTTTTTCATTATTTAACACTGCCTCACTTGAACGCAGCCACCGCATTCACAAAGGCCGTTCGGGTATCTCACCCCGAAAGAAAGCACTAGACTCGAGTTTCACTCTTATTAGAACTCATCAGTATTGTATACCCTTGTCCGAGGCGGAATTCGAACTCTGACCATCGTAACCCTTAGACAGGCGTGTTGATCACATAACCATTAACCTGACATCATGCACGATCTCTCTTGATCGTGGAGATATTGATTGCAGTTAACAAGTCATATACTGTTTGTTGTGGAACCGATCGGACAGACTGGAAACTATGAACATAAAAGTGTTGCTGAGCATTGAGATATGACTGATCAGTCATACTTAGCGTGAGTTTAGTAGTTATGTAGTTAACACGCTAGTCTCACAAGCAGGAGGGTTAGAGTACTAACTCCGATCTGGATGAGGATATGCAGTGATGATGAGCTCTAATAAGAGTGAAACTCGAATCTTGTGCTTCTTCACGAAGTGGGCTGGTCGAAAGTCTTATCTGAATAGGAGAATTGTGTTTGAATATCAGTGGCATTAGGTTGAAATATCAATGAGTCAACCGAAAAATGTGTGTTCACGCGACGGCATCAGACTCGCCATAGAATGACATGGATAATTACAGTAATATTATTGTGTAAATGTAAACACCGTCAGTTGTGCCTAGTACTTGTCGTTGAGGAAAAACATAACACCCATTATTGTTAAGCTTAATTTTGTTCTCAACAGTGAACATCATCTGCAAGTTATAATAAATATGGATAACTTCCTGTATATGTTCTAAATATTTCTGACAGTCTCGTCAAGACGAACGGCTGATCAATAATCTCGGTGCCTCTGATTGAGTGTTATCTAGCAGAACGTGAATACTCTATTGAGCAGCAATGGTACACTGCAGTAGGTAACTCTGTTAACCAGTGACTGGTTGATTACATCGAAGTTACTTCATGTATTGCTCCAGCAACTTATTAAAGAAAGTTCGAATATAATTTGTAAACACTCAACCAACGCTCGTCAGTGGACTGCTTCATGTCTAAAGTTTATTTGTCTTCTCGACTCTGTGCCTGTTGCAACCATTCAAAGTATCTTTGCGGTTTATTTTCAGATTAATAACATATTTCGTGGAAAATATCAACAATTTATATTTTGTGACTCTGGCAGGTGTATTCCGAGCTACGTCAATGCAAGTATGTATGCTGCATTATTGTGTCTATCCAGTAGCACAATGTTCACTTTGAATAGCTTGATGGTTTATGACACACTAGGGGCTTTGCGCATATCAGCTCTCTTCACAAAATCACTGGGCTGCGCAGTCGGTGCAGGTTCCGACCAAGATACTGCCGTTTTCTTTCAGTTATTTTACTTAGTGGAGCCCCGACAATCAACAGATAAAGTTTTGACATTAGAAGGATTGTGCAAAACATATGGTGATCGTTATAGTGTAGAGCATAATAAATGATATTTCGGAAGTTCTTTGATGGCATACACTGGTGTAATAACTCTGAGCAACATAATGTTTCACTGGACCTGTGGACATAATTTTGCACCACAAATCCACAGAAAATGAATCCTAAAATTTAGTCACAAATATCTATTGATTATGTTACTGCGTAGTTGAATGAAACCTAGAGCTACACAAGCCTTCTGATCACTTCCGTAGGACCTTCTCAAATGCAATCTCTAGTTTCCGCACTAATCTGATAAAGGCTGTGCCAACGAGCTGTTCGTCTACTTCAATAATAGAAATGGTTTATGTAGTAGTCGAATCATAAAGGATACCTTAGACATAAAAGGCGTTCACTTTTTTACATAGAGCCACGTTTGTAACTTCAAGGCGTCTTTTTCAACAACTCTGATGTAGCAAACATTGATATTGAAAGTTGAATTGTTAACTTTGCTAAGATTACTTCGGTGGTTGTCAAGTTTGTTAATCTGAACATCCATTCGGGCGACGATATCCATTCTTCATCAATTTGAAACAGGAGAGAGTACTAACGATTGCCTCTGTACAACGTTATTAAACAAAACGGCGAACTACCTTCCAAAATGTATGCTGCGTGATAAAATCTTTTTTTTAAATATATTTTCTTCAAACATTCCACAAATCATACTATCTGTTGTAATAAGGGAGGCCATTACATATAGCTGCTACGATTTTATGTTCCGGTATCCCACAACTGGAAAAGTTATCTAGATTAATTGGGAACATTGTGTCTTCAAATACGTTCCAAAACTCACGAAGTTTGTTATTTTATTCTATCTGCGCTTGTTGCTTGTTACTGTTCGTGAGCTTAGTATTGGTGAACCTAAACATGGTTAACGTCCTGTGTATCCTGAGGCTCTTGGAAACTCTGAGGTCTACCAAAAGTTTGATGGTTGTATTTGGCCTTTTTCTAAAAAGTGAGTCATGATGTCAGGTTTTGTTTATTAACCTGCCATTTATTTTCTTTACATAAGTTGTGAGTAAGTCTTAGTTGAGCAGTGGAATTTACTGGTAATTTGGAAAAGCACACGAAAATATTTAGTTCGGTTATTTCTAAGTTTTGCATAAAATTTTCAATATGTTTAGTAATAATGTTTTTTTCTGTTAGTACGAGCTTTGTTGTTTTATTTTTTCTCGCGTTCACTCCATGTTACAACTTTTGAAATTAACAGCAACGATCTGCTTTACAGTTAACTTTCAGTAATCCAAGACTTCGGTGAAACCATCAACCAAAAATTGACTTTGTGGCCGTTTTGAATACTTAACCCTACATGTTGTTGTCTTTCCAACAGTCGTTATGCTTACTATCCGTAATAACTTTAATACTAACACTTTTCTATTTTTGTGGTATAAGTTGTGAAATGATTACTGATCATCCAGAATTTGTACACGTTTTGTTGGATTACCAGTTTGTTTTGATTTGACTGGACTCGACATTGTGAATCTCAACTTTTGTTTTCATTCACTGTAATCAAAAGGGGTAGCCCGGTTTTCATTGGTATAAAGTAACCTAAACAAACTCGTTCTTTACTCTTGACATGACCAATGAGATATGTGAATGGGTCATTCCGTCCGCCCACTAGTGTGACCCTTGAATATTGTCACTGTGAACATGCTATAAATTCAAAAGAGTTGACAACCTGAATGTGAAGAAATTTTGGACATGTGGGCAAAAGCATCTTGTGTTCTTGTCACTTTATTGGTGAACCTAATAATCACAGGAAAAACGGAAGGTTGGTTTGATGGTAACCTATATGGACTCATTTTCAACAATATACTGTTTATATGTATATATATATATAGTGTTCAAATAATTTCGTCCTTTTTCATCACAGATTTTTAGCGAATAAAAACACGCTCGATCACAATGATATTTCATGTATAAACTGTTGTTCAACAAGTATATATATGTTCTCACTCGTGTCTAAAACAATCTCATTCCAGGGGTTGGCGGTATGTTTATTAGACATGCTTTCTGATTCTGGCATTATAATTACGGATCATACAATGCAACTTACACAAAATGTGCAATACCCGATTTGTTGTTTTTTCATAAGCTACCATCACAGATAGGACAGTGCTTTTTAAATGCATATACTTTAATGTCAGGTAACAAGTAGTTTGTGAATTGACGGACAAAAGAAACTGTGAAATCAGATATCGAATAATCACTGAGTTTAGGTTTATCAACCGAGGTAACTGGTCCACTTTCCATGTATTGCGTAACGTTAAATGCTGCCAGAGTAATGTTCACGAACCGTGTATTTTTAAATGTGAGTACCACACTGCAATACTTATTATTTCCTCAAACTTAAATCATTTAATTGAAATTGAGTTTATGTTGCTCATATCACTTCAAATGCAGCATGAAGTCTCAGCAAATTTTGTGTAGATTTGCAAGATGGTATAAAAGTCAGATAATCTGAAATGATTCCAGTTTTAAATACCAAACTTGTTTACTACAGCGCGACGAATAATAAGGATTAGAGGATCTTAATTTCAGACAAGATGTGAAGCAGTGGCCACAAATCCAAGCAAAAAACTAAATACATTTGGTGAACCACAAAATGAGCAAACCATGTTGCACAGCTATACCCGATGATTTACAGAAACTGGTAGAGGTGGAGTTCACCACACTAGACTTGGTGAGGTTGCAGAATACTTCGTAAATCGGTCTGACCGCCTAGGTGAATCCGATGTCTTTATTGTGAAAAAGACGCGTTATCCTTGTTGGACTGCAGTGGCAGTAACTAGAGAGACGCAGAAGGCAAGGCAAGCAACAACAAAGTGTTCGAATGGTTCAAACATTTATCAATCAGTTCGTAAGTACAAGTGACACAACAAACATGGATATGGTGTGTAGCGGGACAGGAACAGCGTGAAGTATCCTACACGTGTGTTTCATTTTCTCATACAGAAAGAACGTGATAACTCAAGTCATCTGGAAAATATTTGATTCCAATATATTATCCCGTGACGTTTATCGCACGTCGGAAACTCATGTAAAATGATTTTTAAAACGTCCACGATTAATAATCGATTCGATAGTTTCCAGTTTCTAAAGAATTGGTGATAAACCGCATTTTCTCAACTAATTTCCGGAGGCCAGTAAGTGTTATACTTAACTCAAAAGTATAAAAAGTTTATCAGGTAATCTGTTATTGTGTGCCACTGGGAAATGTGGCTTATCCGCGTCCACACTTTATCACCGACTTTGACACTGCAACAACGAAGCCTACATTTAGAATGGAGGGAAAAACAGTTGCCGATCGCAATCAAATCGATTACTCCATCGGTCGGATATTCTCGTCGCTCACTTTACTGGCAACGTGACTGTTCTGATGTCTGTGTTGTTTACCACGATGTGATGATACCGCCCATAATATGCAGCTAATGGTATCTCTAAATGAAGGTAGCAATATGTCGAAAAACGGTTTGATTTTCAATGATGCGCTTTGAAGTGCCTCTAATAAATCGACAATAAATTATTGTATGCCTAAGTGGGAAGTCATGGAGCGTTGACGGAGAACAAAGACAAGCCATGTTGTTATTCAGTTAGCCAAAAACCGTTTTTAGTTATTTTTAAACACGGCTGATATTTTTACCAGATATATTTAACGGAAACACCAAAGTGGACCGTCTAACGCAGTCGTTTTCAAATTATGTCAAATATAAAGTTTTATTGCCATCTTGATTTCATTTCAGCACCACAAAGTATGTGACCAAAAATTGTTAACAAAATTGAAAATATTCATGAAATTTCTTATAAGGAAGCAATGACCTTGTATGTTTGGTGACAAAACCAAGTGCGAAATGGTATCAGCCTGATTTGTTTCATCTGCTGCTAACATCGGTTCAACTGTCAATCAATATTGCAATCAATTCCTCGTAGTCCCGTGTAACGTGAACAGACGTTAACTCGGACAACAAATTATGCACTCAGTGACCTATTTAGGCATAATTCCAGCTGATATAAAATGAAAAACTTCACAAACAAAATCATCATTGGTATGTGGACTCCCTACTTATGAGAAGAGTCAAACGTCCTATCTGATAGCAAACCGCAGAAACCTACGTGCCCCAATATTACAACGTTGTAGCGTCTAGGACAGCTAGTGTCTTTTTTGGTGACCAGCATAAGATGCTGCAGGTTTTAGCAAACGTAGATAAAATTTACCGGTTGTACCTTGATTAGCATTTCTTTCACGATCTAACTGGTCACTCAGACCAAGCTGAAAAATTGATCACCAATTTTTCCACGGTTGATGCACCGGAGGAGATTTTTCTCATTGGCCAGCATTCCGCTGAAGTTTGTGATAGACGGCTATCTGAAAAGAACGTACACTGTCTATGTTACGTTTCCACTTGACCAAACTACATCAGAGCTACGTAGCAAATAAAGATGGATATCATTAACTAACATCTGTCAATTGACCTACTTCTGTTTTCTTGGATGAATTATGTCAAACACATTAACTAAAGATTAACTAAATGTGCCGTCGTCACTTGAATTGCCACAAATTTTGAACACGTCAATGTGCTGCAGTGTCTGTTCCGAACATTTGACCAAGCCATATTTCCATTATCTTGAGTCGATCAAACTCATTTTGTGGGGTTACACATTCAAAATATCATAAACTCGGCGATGGTTAACTATTTGGTGCAATCTGTAACTGGCTGAGACATGCTGGTATGTAACAGTTTCAGCTGCCATGTTTTCATGTAGGAATTAAAACGTTTGGTGGACGGGGACAAAATCATTCGCGTGCCATGTTCTGTATCAACGGGGCGGAACTGTTTTCGGGGATGATGGAACTAAAATATGCATTCTTCTGCGGTCGGGAGGGTATTTTCACCTGTAACCGGATGTGCTCTCCCTAGATGTATTCCTCATCGCTTGTAACTCTCCAAATGCACAAGCGTTAGACAGATGCTACAGTCCAAGAAAAATGAAAACTAGCTTGGCAAACCATCCTACATTCGACCCTACTAACATTAGTTTAATGTATATCAAACTTCCTACCCACACTACCTTGTTCCACGATCAAGAATCATGAAATTAAGTAACACGTAAACCAAATAAGCTCATCTTTAACCCTGTCCAAACTCGAATGTTTGTGTCAAATTCTTGCTGCAGTTGTTTGTGATGCTCAGGCTTACAAAAGATCTTGCAAACCGTACAAAATGTGGGTGGTTACTAACCCTTCTTTCCTTTGCGTGAATACATGCGACCTTACGAATGCCGTTTAGCTATCAGGCATACATATATATCCGAAGTGCTGTTAACCCTGAACCGCACACAACCCAAACGTTACTTTTGTTTATGAAATTTAACCCAGTACGCTGCAAAATTTTACGACCGGAGTGATAAAAATGGGTAGGAAGTGTTTCGGAAGTTCAGTAGCCTCTACACCATAGCACATAATACTCATTGTTTTGAAAAATTCGCAACACTTTGATCGCTGTATCTATATCATAAAAACAATAGGACGTTTCGAGTTGTTAACGTTTTGATTCAACCCCTTTAGTCTTTCATGTGAAACCTGCATTGTGTATACAAACTGCACAGAGCAACATGTGACAGGATCAGCCAGTTGGCGGTATTATTTTACGCCCTACTCTTTCAACGACGGCGTCATTTGTGGCTACTATAAACCGCCGCCACGAATTGAATGCGTCACTGCAGGTCACTGTGGCGTAAACTTTAAGCCATCTACGAGCTAGTAACGTTCTACTTAAAAGTATCCTATATGTATAATTAGTTTGAGCGTTTTGTATAACACCAGGAAACGTTTTCACTAGTTGCAAACTTCAAGATAGTTTCTTATATGTTTAAATTTTTCAGACATTCAGGGTATGTTTTCATTTCCATTCTGTTGACTATCTCGAATATACCCTATATACTTAACTGAGTTCAAAACCGTTCATTGTTATGTGAAAATAGAAACTATGGAATCCTTCGATTTTCAAGTCATTTGAATTAGTTTGCATTTGGATAATGTGTATTGCAATAGTTTCTTCGTTTCAATATGTTGGAGCATTGTCACATGTAAATTTCAGATGGTTTTATCATCTCACACGTTTCAATAAACCAACTAAAGTCAGTTTTTTTCTTCCTCAAACAATTATACCTTTAGATGTGATTAATAGTAAGTTGTCTAACATTACCTCTCTTGAATCCATACTTGTAGGCTTTTTTGGTGAAACTCTATCACATTCACAAAGCCACTGAGAATTTCTGTAAAACCGTAATGCATTTTATTTAACAACGTCCAGTTTTGTTAATTGACTGAATGAAAAGTGCTTGATTGTGTTGAGCGGGCGAATCATATCAGTTGGATACAACACGCCCATTTTTCCGTGACCAAATTTTCAAAGTAAACTAGATCTTACAGTAACCATGCTTCTAATAACAAACCGTACACATGTTAAACTTCCATGGTATGCTTGTAAGTTTTCAAAAGTCTTATATAATTTGTGTGAGGCAATACAGTTTTTTAATAATGCCTAGTTTAATACGTGTGAATCAATGTTGTTGCATTCCTATTAATATATTTGACAGCAAACGCAGGTATGTAATTAAACCGTGTATCCAGTGGCATTACTTTGACTGGCATTTGCAGAATCATTAGAGAAAATATATACTTTTCAACTTCGTTATATCGTGCAATCTTACCGTTGTCATTTGATATATAAATAGATACAACTACATTTTGGGATACCGCATACTAATTCCAACCCTTCCAGTAAATATCTGTAGGTATTCATTAAAGTTCCATAGCTGCCAATTTGTTCAACGACTACTCGAACAATTATTATGTTTACGTTACATTTATATGTAAACCCTTCCAGGCCTAATTGCAAGTAAGCACATTGACACTACCAGTTCACATGCTTAGAACACTATTATATACGTGACCATTTTTTTCACACTACAGTACTGAACAAATTTGGTCTGATTAGCCCTTGAAAAAAATGAACTTCGCCATAAACGTGCAATGTGCACTGTGTGAAGTTGGTTCACAGGGTCATTAATGGGATATATCGAGCCCGGCTTATGTACATTGTCCCGCGTTAACTATGCGAAGCGGGTTTACAGTACCGTACGTGAAGTACGAGCTTCTGCTTTGGTCTCTCGAAACTCATGTATTTTTCTATTGTTGCTATCCTAGAGGTGAGTAGGGCAGTTCCTCAAACAGATGAGAGTCAACGTTCTGTTGAACATCTACCTTCATGTCAATCGACCAAAAACCTAGAACATAAATAACTCAAGCCCTTCTTATGACTCACGCTGTTATATCCAGTCAGCCTTTCATACCTACTGAATGTGTCCTATAGGTCCAGCAGGTGTTCTGAAGTTTTCGCTCACTTGTGTCAAACGGATTAATCCGTAGTTAGTAAAATTAGTATTTTTTATCTAAACTTAGTTTGATAGACCTGTCTTAGTAGTTTTGACCAGAGGACTATTTGCATCAAGATTAAGAAGGAAAAAAGCGAAACACATTCCGTAACACACTGCAGAAAATAAAGAGTGACCATGTTTGGAGATGTACTCGTCAGGTCCCAACTTGTACACATATTAGAAACTGAGTGTTCAAAGTATACGACATCATAAAAACATAAGTTGGGTTTGCCATTTCGTGTATAATACAAGGAAGTCGACCTGATGCCGCATCAACGCTACTCATGGTTGTTTATCCGTAAGCTCAGTATCTAGTTTGCCCAACGGTATATATATATATATATAAGGTATGAGTACCCTAGCAGTTTACTGGTGATAACCTATTTCCCTTCGGCATATATTCAATGAAAATGTTTGTGCAAATAACATGTATGGTATTCTTTAACACCATCTGTCCACAACTACCATCCAAGGAATTCTGTGTACAGTGTACAACATGCGAATAAAACTAGCGTGCTGACTGATAATTTATTGAAAAGCGGTAAATTCGAGGTTTCAATCCACTTAACATTCTTTTGACAGGTTCTCTTGCAAATAGAACTCACGCCTTTTTCAGCATGATTTACTAAACTTGCAGATAGTGAAACATAATCAGTCAAAGTTCTCCTTACAAAAATTAGCGGGTGGCTAAATAACGGCTCGAGACTATCTGATATATCGTTTAATTATGCTTTGTATGGGCTCTTGTGATACTGTCCATGATTCTTTGCACCAGTGGACCGAATTGTTCTCAGGATGATACTTACTTATAACTTGTGTTATGTTCATTGCAGCACCAAATTTAAAGCTTCCGATGCCTGGTATTGTCTCTGTGGAATTAAGTTCATCAAGATTTTAGTGTTCTAAGCTATAAGAAAATGAAACTGAAATATCCGGCATTTCATTATGCAATTTTACTGTGTTTTTCGCATGCTTGAAATCTGTTTACAGGCGCTGTCCAATCGCGTAAGAGTGGATAACCACTTTAAAACCATGAAGTGCTTTTCTCATAATATATAACAATTGGATTTGCTACACTGTTCTATTTATAGCAAACACGGCATTAGGAGAAGTTAAAATCTGATAGCTACTGAGTGCAATAGGTTGATTTAGTTGTAAAATTGTATTAGTTAACGTTGCTTTTCCCTTCCCATTTCCGCATATTCCACAGTGAATGCAATTAACGATGATGGTATGATACTTGTCTTGTGATGATCCGTAAACGCGCGTTTTATTTGCAAGCTTGTACATCAGATATTGCTACTTTGTGTAACCTTAAATGTGCACTTGCAAGTTTATTTTAACGTATTGCATCATATTAGACAATTACCAAGAAACTGCCGGATGCGGGTAAACAGCTGGTAATTATTTCCTTCTTTCGTAGCTCAGCTGGTAGAGCATTTGCCGCGTTTGAGCATGCTGTTTTTGTTGCTGATTCGAATTCAGCCAATGTCCAGAACATTCGCAATTAGGTATTATATAAAACTCAAAGTGTTAATCATTTTCCTTAACTGGTGTTGTTCCGCTGAAAGTTCAGCTTCAATTTTCCATG
>JTDE01001159.1:33041-59871 GCA_014338405.1 Paragonimus skrjabini miyazakii
GTCAACTGATGGAAGCGCAAGCGTACGGGTGGTACGAACAGCAGCTAATGCACCGAATACTCACCGCTTGGTCAACTCATGTGACCGGTTGCCAAATTTGCGAGTGGCAGATGGAAGATATGGCCAAGGCTCACAGAGAAAAGTATGTTTCCGGATAAAACAAAATGGTTATCCTGAAGTTGCACCTATACTTACGAGTGAGAAGGAATGGGTAGCTTGCTTCAGTGGCAGCCAGCAAAACGCTGGGAAGATGTAATTGAACGAATCGAGCTCTAGATAATTTATGACAGTTATACGGTATGTCAATATTAGCAGGTCCAACTTCAGATGCCGTAACAGAAACGATGATAAGATGCCACTTCGACGAATGTTCAGTGTAAGAAAAGGTTTTACGTGATATGTATGGAGAACTCGACGACTTTTGTGTACGTCCTGAAGGACTGTCTCTTTTATGGTGCCTAAGTATTACATATAAACGAATAGTTGTATTACTGATATGCAGTTTGACGGAGTTGATGATTTAGAAGAGACCTAATTGCGAAAATTCTGGACTCCAACTGAAATTGTAGCTCAGATAGTAGATCATCTGCCGCGTTTGGGCATGCTGTTTCTGTTGCTGGTTTAAATCCAGCCGAAGTCCAGATTTTTCGCAGTTGGGTCTCTTCTAAATTATTATCTTGTAAACTTAACTCTACCAATATTGGAGTCACTTATCATACGGTTCACTCAAATAATCATGCAATCATTTAGCTTGCGTGTGATTATTGTAATAATTAAAAACCAATAATGATTTTTGTGGCACAGTTTTGAAACACGTAATTTTTGATAGTTGTAAGCGATGTCTTCATGTAACTTCCTTTGACATATGTTAGTCATATGACCGTTTGTTTTATGTGGCACAGCATTAAGATGATAACAAAACATTAGGTGAATTGAATGAATACATGCGGAATCTTTACCGTCGAAGCAGCAGAAACCTGATGTTTATGAAGATGCCACGATCTTAAAGTCTCATCTGTAAACTGTTGCTCTGTTAAACGACAACTACGTGGAATTTGAACGTACAAAGATTAAAGATTCAAGGTTGTAAACGGTTTCTGTTCCTCAGCTTCACGCTATCAAGATAACCGTTGTTGTACTGTTGAAAATTTTATTAATTCCTTTGAAGTGGCGGAAAAGTAAACTCTTCAGCTGAGAATCCCTTCTAGTTTTGACGTGACTTCTGTTTACACCAGTGTACCAGTAAAACTTGGCATTGAGGTTATTAAAGATTTATCGCAAATTGATGACTCACTTGATGTACATACTAATTTATCATCTTTCGAAATTGTACCTGATTTGTCAGATTTGTATGCACTCAACCTTGTTCAAATTCAACCAACTTGTACAAGCAAACGCATGGTATAGCTTTGGGTTCCCTTGTTACGACTGTACTAGCCAATCTTTTCCTTAGATAACTAGAAACACAAGCGATAAGGGAGTTTATCCGCGTAGTTTATCCGTGTAGATGATACATTGGTAATCATGAAACAGACCGCTCGTGACCAATTACTACAGCTTTATAACTCATAATGCAGTGGCATTACATTCACATTGGAAACTGAAACCGATGAGCACTCACTGAAATCTCGAGAATGTCTGGTGAGAGCTAATGAGCAGCAGAGAGTCCAATTTTCTGTGTACCGAAAGCCAACTTATTCTGGTAGGTATCTCATCTTCAAATCGCTGTATCCAATCGGTATGAAGAAAAGAGTCACCAAATCACTCATCAAAAGGTCTAATAAGATCTGCAACACTTAACTCTTCAAAACAACAGAGATATTTTGTACTGAAGAAAAGCTAGCCACTAATCAGTGGCAAAAGCATTTATTGATAACAATCAAGCGCATGCCAACTAAAGGAGAGATCAAAACGACCAGGACTTTTAAGTCTATTGTGCAACTACCGTGTTGTAAACAACCACCTGAAAAAAATTGCTCTATCTTTTCTTATTACGTTATCTGGCCCATATTTTGGTTGAATTAATGCTTTAGAACGACCGGTGTTACGTCCTAATGATCCAGTTTCGATGGGCGACCAGAGAGACTGTGTTTACGAAATCAAGTGCAGTGATTGCAATGCCAGTTACATTACTCAGACAAGCAGACAGTTGAAAGTACGTGTTGCCATACAAGAGGAGCACAAAAGGTTCGCTTCTAAAAATGAATATCAACTTCAGAATCTAGAGAAGGATCCGGCCATCACACGACCTGCATTGTCAGAGAAAAACAACGTCGGTTTTGATCAAGCTCGGGTGATTCAAAAGAGTCTACCTTCCATGCGAAGCAATGCTGAGCTGAATCTCTCATCATGTACATGAAACGCACTTATGATAGTCACAATGTTAGCAAATCCCTGTCTGCAGTACGGCATGGATAAATAAACAACACCAGATACAGACGAATGTTATCTACATCAGTCTTACCCCCACCTCATAGGCAAACGATTCACCCAACCGATTCAGAGGCAGCGCAGACTGACATAACCACGGCAAGTTACATGTGGCTTCTGTTTCTCTGTCAGTGTGATTTCGATTACAACACTCCTGACGTGGGCCACCCGCGGTGGTTGACTCTCAGAGTATTACAACTAGCTTGTAATGTCGTGTTATTCTTGATCCATTTATCAATCTTTCTATGTTTACGAAACAACTCCCTGTTTGTTTCCTTTTTACCTTGCCATCTTTCGGTTTTGTTATTCACATTTGACGTCTTCTATATTCCTGTATGCAAAATTGCTTCAGATCGATAGGGATTTCATATTAAGCGCAGTTACAATTAGCAGTACTCGGTGAACGTGTAGTGCAACCCGCGAATT
Source organism: Paragonimus skrjabini miyazakii (assembly GCA_014338405.1). Lineage (NCBI taxonomy): Eukaryota > Metazoa > Platyhelminthes > Trematoda > Plagiorchiida > Troglotrematidae > Paragonimus > Paragonimus skrjabini miyazakii. Next base: position 35,898 of record JTDE01001159.1, read on the forward strand.
ACTTCGTTGAAAAAACATTCTCCAATATCAGAATCGATTGCTGTAAATTAATAAAGCTCTGCTTTGAGCTTTTCATTAATAAGCCGAGTTGTCGGTTTAGAACACGCCCATCGTACATGAAATCAACTAGTCCTTGTGTACGGTCAACCAAATACACTACCGATATTTTGTGTCGTGCATATAAAGGAATAACCAAAGTTCTAGTAGATAATCGTCTGCCATCAAGATATGTCATTTTTGAGTGAGAATCCACGGACAAATTAATAATCGCGGGTGGCGCAACGAACGTCTTCTATGACATCTGCAAGATCTTACAGTTCACAGCTAGCATTATCTTGTCGATTTCTCTTTCAAGACAAAGGAAACAACTGGAACCCATTTCTAAATGTTGTGTTTCGTCGCCAAGCCTCATACTTTCCACCGGCACATGGATTTTTCACGTCTGTGGTCTACATTGCTAAAGTCGTCCTCTGTTTTAATCACACTGAAACTTACTATTTCAAAACATCCTTTTACTCGCGATTCAACCAAGTGTTCAATTTGATCTAACTATTGAGCTTTGTATTCTCAGTCAGTAATTGCCCAGATGCGCAAGCCGACAAGTTACATGTTCAACAGCGGCTATTCTGGTAACTTCGCTTGTAGCAATAACTTTTGGTTGTCAGACTAATTATCGAGCACGAGGACAGGTGTATTTGTCTCGGTGATCCACCACATCTTTTAGGTCCTTTTCCCAATGCATCCGGAGGAGACTTTCGAATGAATTGGTAATTGAGTGGCCAGCTTCACTCGGTGGGTATTTGCCGTCAAGCTTATAACCATTACATGTTACACTTCAACTAGGTTGACTTGGATAATACTCAATTCCGTTAATTTCTCCATCCTGTAGAATGGTTTACGCAACTATATTATCATCCATCGGACATAAAGTATAACATTGTCATATAACAGGGGTTTTTCGAAGTTGCCACACTTCTAGTGTACAATATCGTCTAGAAATCTCATAATTAAGTGTCGTTGGATCTGAATTTCAGAAAGACCATCTACCTAATACTTTTCAATCCCTCAGTATACTTGATTGACATTAGCGAGGCCCTTGTTCTAACAAGACATTAGACAGTATTTAATGGCAAATCTTTTCAAATTTGCAAATGTTATGATTTCCCCCGCTCATTCGGTCAATCATTTTACCTTATTTGTCCAACAGAGCCACTAAGTAAGATTCTTATGCACCTTATATGAATGATACGAATTTACTAACAGCAATAATTTAAAGTGCACACTTACACTGTATGCCAATCCTTAAGTACTTGAAACATATCCTTCAAAATTGGTCAAAAATATATCGGTGTATCATCCAACAAACTAGTTGTTACGTTCTCTTAACAGAACAGCAACATAAATTCCGTGCTTACATTGTCATAAACAGCTTGAATGTTCACATTTTAATCCTATTCTGAACTCAACATATTCAAACAGTCCGATGTAGGCACACGCAACAGTGTAGTTTTTGATAATTGGTTACTGATGTTCTGTTAGCCTGAAACAAACCGTAGCTAGGTAACTATTTAAATTATTTACAGTACAAACATGATGCTACATACCGTCATGTTTGTTAAATGGACTTCTGATCGGTGTTTTTAAATACAAAGCACACAAGCATTTTCAGTTTTTAAGCTGCAACTTGAACTGATTTGGTCGGAATTTAGTTCATAAACCTACAGGTAGTTCGGTTTACGTGTGTGTAGATGTGAATCAAAAAAATAGATTGAAACCTTACCAGTCAAGAGGATATTCCGGCTGTGATATGCACAGAGTTACAGATAGTGTTTCCACTGCTCTTTTCACAAGATCAGAGTGTGTTTGCCTCAGTAATGGTTAAACATACAGGTTCTAATCTGTTCAGACCTTGCACTTACTAGTCCACTGTGTGTTGCAGACAGGGTAAAAATCATCATCCAGCTTCAGCAGTCCAAATGACTTGTCGTTGTCGGAAGGATGACACACCTTGACCGATTGGCTGACCGAATCTAATTCATCAACGTGAGTGCTGACCACAGAAAGTTGAACTACTTCACGCTACTGATTAAAAACTACTCCGGATTGCAACTAAAGATATGAATATTATACTGCTACAGTTTTGTAACGGCAGAGCGTTGGACATTTAGGAAAACTCTTCAACAGATTCGGAAAGATTGCACTTAGTATAAAGACCCTGATCCTTAACTTAAGTTTCCTATGCGATGATGCACACAACAATCTTTGAATATCAATCCATTTTAAGTAAAATTTCCAGACATAAGCTGACCGACGTAAGGCTTTGGAGTGAATTGTCCTTGGAATTTGGATAAAATTAAAATAGTGGTCACTAGCTAGTACGTGATGGATATTGAGTTGTAGGGCTGTCTGTTCACTAATCTAGTCAGAATAAGTACCTCGCAAACTGCAATTCTTAAGCACAGTAAAATGAAGGCAAATTGAGTGTAGATGTCATTATATCAGTTGTACCAATATTTGTGTAAACAGCTCTAGTCTAATCACTGAATCTAGCCCAAAGGGACCGTTACTATTGTAGAATATTTTAAGTCTAAAAAAGCTTAGGTGTAATCATATTTCAGAAAAATTCACGATAGGCAAACCACCGTAGTATCAAAACATTGACATGGAATTAGAACCCAAGTAATATGCACTCAAATTTGTACATATTGCAGATCTTGAACTGCTTGAGGAAGGTAAACTTTGTTTCTGCTCATCAAGTTCATCATCTCATTCGTACTCATTCGTATAAAGTATTACTATTACTATTACTATCTTTCCCACTAGATAGTAGATACCTAAAGAATATGTGTGGGTGACTACTGCATAGTCGGAATTGTTACTGATCACTACCACTTCGCAGACAGAATGGTTCACTACTAAAACTGATTGATTCAAAATAAAATGCAATTTTGTGAACATTAGTAACAAATTAAGTCTAAAGTAGAGTCGTAATAGCATCATTTCCTGAATTGACGGATTTCATCTTCAGAGTTGAGCCGCAAATCTCACTAGAGTTGATTCATTATGAGAGAGCAACTGAGGTAAGCATTCGAGTGAAAAGTGAAGTACCTGGCCTTACTTCTCGTAAGATGAAAAACTTTCTCCTAGGCCGTTGACACTTTACGATGAGAACAAGCAGCTCCACTGATCATTGAGCTACATATGTCATCATTACCGCTGTGACGTGTTCATTAAGATAAAACTCAAGCTGCTGCTCCGTTACGTATACGTGGTCGACTGAACAGTTGTGTATATTCCCCCAACATTTTCAACTCCATAGTAGATCTTTGGTTCCTGTTTTCTTGTCTCTTGATAAGTAAAATATCTTACGCATTTGCCTACCGAGTTTTCCAATTAGAGCAACTTTATGAAGATTTGCGTTAAAAGCGAAAATATAGCTGTTTTAACTAAACCATTATGTTCAAGATATGTATGTAAACAAGATATATGAAAGTAGTATTTTAACGCAAACGTTTTGCGAACAAAGCGCCAATCCTGTTTGTATATATTCAGGTAGTTTTATGAGGCACACCTACAACCATAACTGATAATATAGTAACTGTTTGTACAATTGCGTATCGGTGTCAGAATAATTACAGATGACTTCTAAATAACAGTGCTAATCTACTGGAAACCTGCACGATATCATGTTGCCATGATTGTTTTTATGCCAAACGTTACAAAATAATAGCCAGGTGGAATGTTATGTATTCATACGCTGTGATAAGCATAAGGCTCCATAATACGAAAACAATTGACAGTCCTCTAAATCCATATGCATATTTGAAAAAGACATGTTTTTAAATGCACGAGGAAGGTTTTTCAACTTTTGTTATATCTTCTATGCAAACGGTGGATGTCTCGTCACATAAGTGAATATGCACATTCGAACAAGAGGTCTTATGATGACATGTATGGTGTATGCAGTGTCCAATCACGCGTAAACGCAGTAACATTGTAATAACGGCTATTTCGTAACACCGGTGTCAACAGCATTAACCGTTGGTAAAATTCAGGCCGAGGTCACCGGAGGATATATAATGATACAACGTAAGCAGACATTGAGAACGTAATGACTCAAACGTACACCAGTAACTTTCAAGTAAAACACGTTTTGTCTCTAAGTCCATTCCCCTTCAAGTGACCGCTCCCATTACCTAAGCCTCACACAATTTTTGGTGAACAACCCTTGGAGGATACATTAGTATAGCAGATGGTGAAAAGGGGTAGAGAATGACTGAACAAACTGCAAGCAGACTCAACAACTTTCAAAGTTTACTTGCGTATTTTCGATTATACAACGTAGGCAGACTTCGTGACAATATGTGGTGAATACTGCAAAAGCGCAACTCCAGTGTTGATGTCCACTTATTAATTGTTCTTCATAGGATGTTAGTTGTGTCATTGTGCTGTGAATAAGATGGTGCTCGCTCACCAAATTACATGCCAAGACTCGGTCACATAGCTCACTTGTGTACACAATCTTGATCCCATGGCGACGGTTTGACTATAACATCTAACGGTCGCTCATGTACTGTGTCTTTTAGCAGTAAATGTAATTCTAAATGTCATCCGAATTACTAAATAAATGAACTGGACATGGAGTATTGTTGTCAACACAGTTCATGAACCACAACGACGGCTTGGACCACTAGGGCTGGTGTGTATTCTTAGATATCTCTAACAAATAAATTAGCCTCTCAGGTACCACAGAAAAATCCATCACAATGATCACGATGGTGTGAAAACTGTAATAGAGGACTCAGTGAATTTGAACACACGAAAGCTCTATTCATCTGGTTCATCGCTTTCCCAGGCTACTCACTCCTTATATCAACATTTGTACACCGAATGCTAAGCAAGCTTTTACGACCTAGGTATAATTATATCCATTTACCCTGTTGGATGGCTCACAGATGGCTGAAATTAGGAAAGCAGTTGTAGGTGACGACAGTCAGCCTCAGAGACAGGCTAATGAAATGAGACTGACTTTAGACGAAACACTGTAAACAAAATTGTAATCTTCACAACTCTGCATGGTAAAAATGTTCCATCACGTTGAACCTTACTTTACTGTATGCCAGAGGTGGAGTTGTTGCATGAAACGTCAATGCATAATTGCAGCTTACATATATGACTTCTTAAGAAAGTCCCATAAATGTCACTGACCTAATAACGACACTCTGAATTTACCGATATTTCCACTTTACACCACACATTTTACAACAGAAGAGATCGTTTATATTAGTAGATTACTAAGGCTATCAAGGAAATTTCTTTCTCCAAACTTAACTAGGAAACCTACAGCTAGTTGCAGGGGATTGAATAAGACTGTTAGCTGGTATACACTAATCTGTCATATTCGACCGAGAATTTTGTCATCAAATAGATTTCCAGTTAGCTCCATTTCTACGGTTTAAATACACTTGAACCAGCAGGGATTTGAAATACGGTGTACGTGTTTGGGTGGAACATTGCTCGTTTTATCAAATGTTTCTTACACCTCCCTCTTGATTGAACGTTTCAGTGAAGAACTATCTGGAAAGCAGTGAGCAAACGGCTTTTAAATTATTTCATATCTACTTATCTCTTAATTATCATTACCTAAGTTTAACTTACTCGGTAATATGAGTGACGAATTCGCGAATGTATCAGATACGTGAGATGTAGTAAATGATGTCTTCAACTAATTCGACACCACAACAATATGTACTTATTTAACAGCTTAATTCTACTCAGTTTTACTCTTGTGCAAATATTTTCTTGGTAAACATCGGTTGCAACACAAACCAGTTGGGACAAATTACCACAGCTGGTCTCCGATCACTCAGTTAAACGTGACGTCTGACGACATTTTTATTGAGAATATTCAGCAATATATCCAGACATGTTAAATAGTTTATTGACTTCATTAATACCGGTGCTATATGACACACACTTTTGTTCATGATTGATATAGCAAATGCACTTGGGAACTAAAGAGTAGGTCCCAGTACCACAAAGACAAAGGACCGGATGTGATAGATGGAACCGTGGACTTGCTTAATGTGGAACGTGGCGCCGAGACGAATGACGGTGTACTGCTGTCGAAAGGGTGCGACTGCACGTAAGACATGAAAATTTGCCTTTGCGCTGGTTATTGTTTCGACGTAATTCGTGGTGGATTTTCTGTAGTGAATAATTTCTCAGACCATGCGGCTTCTGCCATCACAACGATTGACACAACGACGAACGCAAGTGTTGAGTTGCTTTAGCTGCAGTTGTTCGAAGATGGAGAAGCCCGGGCATTCGTTGGAGTGCATGGTCCAGGAGCTTGAATTTGGTAAACTGGTTAACCTGGGCCCGTTGATGAATCGTAGGATGAAGATAGTGCTAGATACAGTGCGATCAGGCCCCGCGAGGATCGATTGGGCCTCAGCGAAGGAGGCTCTAATGACTTCGTTTGGCAGCCCGGCAGACCGCCCGTGGGAAATGCAGCAATTCGGGTTGGCCCATCGTTCCGTGTTTGCTGCTGCTATGCATGGAACACTAAGCTGGGCACTATCAGAACCTAATTGACAGTCCTGACCGTAGTTATCGGTTGAGCAGTTTATCGAAGTTATCCCGATGGGGGCTCTACGACCAAGTTCAAATTTTGTTTCACCATGCGGATGGACTTAAATGAGCTTAGGACAGTGACGCGCAAGTTGAGTGACACGTCAGTGGCCTCATTTGTTGCGGAAAGTAATGCGGACAAGAAGTCATTAGGGGGAAGGCAACAGGCAATGGAGTAGCTGACAGCAGATATAGTTAAACTGAGAACAGCACCACGGAAGAACTATAACTAAGAATGCTGCTTCAGCTGTAGCAAGAACGAATATTAGAGGGAGTGCCCAGCCGGGTGATTTAGGAGGCCTGAAACTGAAAGTGTTCCATGATCCTTTATTTTGTTAACTGAGTCAATGAGTAATGGCAGTTATCCAGATGAGACCATGCAAACAAAGGCTGAGGTAGACGGGAGGACAGAACATTGCTTTGTAAATACACGGAGGCTAGTACATTGGTTCCTCGTAGAGAGAGGCAAAGCAGAACCGACGCCTCTGATGATCTGGACAGGTGATTGTTATAATCGGTTAGTTGGCGGTGTGAAAGAGTGCGGAACATGTACAGGCAGCCATATCGTGAAATATCGTCATATTATGCTCTCATGAACCAGAAAAAGCATTCTGGCGCCAGTGTCTTGGTTGAAGCAGATGATGTAACTTACCTGTAACTCGCGAAACGGTCGACCAGAAATGGTTCGCTGACACTCAGTTGACAGCAACGGAGTGGAGCCAACAATATATTTGCAGCAAAATCTCCCATTTGTACAGTCTCCTTGCTGCTGTCTATGGTGAAGAAATAGAGTTCATTAGTCACGAACACGTACAATAATTTGCATGCTCAACGTGCACTCACACCCATTTGACAGCGGTACACTGTCAATCGTCTCGGTGGCATGTTCCACATTGTGCAAGCCTACGTTTCTACTTATCACTCCCGATTACTTGTCTTCCTGGTGCTGAGACCTACTCTTTAGTTCCACAGTGCACTTGCCGTGCTAAGCATAAACAAAGGCGCATATCATATAACAACTATCAGTTGCGATAAATTACATTCTTGCAAACCAGTATTGCCAATCTCTGCAGAATGCTCACAACTGGGAGTCGTTTCCAAATAAGTCATTTCTATTTCTCTGCGAAGAATTAGATTGAGAACCAGCGGTCATTGTTACCCTCTTGTGGGGAAACTGCAAAAGAAGATGTTGGAAATGAATTCAAAAGTAACTGCTTAGAGTGAAAATGTTTTCAATTCATTTGAAATCATCCCTACATCACACAATTAGAGTCCATATCTCACCATTTTCTTCTTTAAATATCAATGAACAGCTGCGCTCAACTAACAACATATCTACAGAACTCAATAAATGTATATTGCCTCCGACATTGAAACTGGTTTTCTAGTTTGTTATATGTAACAATCATATGTAGGATTCATTTACTTTGGTAATTTTTAGGTCAAACACATCGTCTTTCTAAAAGCTTCGGACTAACCAACGTTTTAAGATCGTGTTCAGAGTACAGTAGCTGAAGTTTTTCCGCGTGCAATTCCATGTGGAATGCTTATGCGTTAAAACTTTGTGTCAGTTTTCACCAGAAATATTTTTTCTACCTAAAAAGCGTTTTAACTTTTGTATTAACCTCTTTCATCTTCATGCTTTAACTCAATCCCCATTTGTTCTATTTTAATATTTATTCCAAAATTTGATCAGTGAAAGAAAATGTGCAAAGATTTTGTGAGTTTATATTGCACATATCAATTGAATTGAACGTTTATGAAGTTGCATTCCGGAATGTCGGCTTGCGCTCAACTCTGTTGCTCTGTCTTTGCTTATCAACAATATCGGGATAAATTATCTAGTGAATACTAAGTTTAGAGCTCCAATCCTGAGAAATAAGCGAACTAGAAACAGTTAAACATGTACGTCTAATAAGCGCACAGTTTGCGACGGAACATTCTTTTGCACACTGCCTAAACCGATTTTGGATCTAAGGATAAATCACAAAACGCTAACTTTGTTTAGGACAATTTCATTCGGAGAAAAGATTTGTTTGGCACAGTCGTCATACATAGAAATACCTCCTGTACACTGGTAATTCAAGTCATTTCATTATTGCGCGTCTTAGCGCATTATTTGCCGAAAGGTATACGCAGACCAGCAAAGCAGAAGCGTACTGGTATGCGTAGGCTTGCTTATAGTCAAAGCATATCTACCAATGGACTTCCATCTATGAATGGAGACGAATTTCCGACGCGCATTTTTGAAGCCGACAGAGTCATGCAGTGCTCATAACGTACAAATAGATCAAACTGCCTCTCTAATTTGGATGGGCATTCTGAGCACTACAATGAACAGGTTCACTTCTTTCAAAATACAACAATCAACTTAACCTCATAATGAACACTGATTGATTTCTTTGACGCATTGTCTTTCAGTACAAGTTTTTCTCAATAACGCGGGCAAGTATTTTAAGCAACATTAACACAAACTTGTAAAAATGATGAACACGTCTAAATTAACCAATCCATTCGGAATTGATCATGATGTAAATTGTCAGAATTTTTTACAATGGAATAACTGAATACTTCTTTACTGTCAGCTTTGTGTTAAGCAACAGGTAAAACGTTCCCCATCCATAAATCTGGCCAGGTACAGCTTTCACAAATAACAAACTGATCCAGGTAGCTACCGTTCCATGCTTTCCAAGGCACTCCAGTACTGAGCGTCTGCTGTTCCGTCGAAACATTAAGACCGCCAACAACCACAATAATCTTACGTGTCCCAGTAGTTTGTAGTGTTCGACTGTCAAACACATTCACGATGAATGCACTAATTCATAAATATATAAGTTCAAACTTACAAGCAGAACCGAGAAAATAAATAATGTAATGAATACTACTCGGATATCTTATACGTTAAATCGTCAGAAGATTTGAATTATGCGTTCTAGTAGTCTAGTCGTACGCACGGTCTGGGCTGGATATATATAGCTTAAAATAGACAGAGGGTAGAAGAATTTACATTAATATACATACTGATGTTGAAAGTAAACCTACAACTACAACAAAAAACAGTTTAACGGATCAGTAATCTACGACCAGGTTTACAATGCATACAACGGTGCAGCGGAAACACGTGATAAATCGTCCAGTTAATTTGGACGGTAAGACAGGTCACGCGGTACTGTTACTCAGAAAAACAAACATGATACACTATGGCGTAGACAGAATATAAGTATTAAAGTGAGGTACAGTTCAATTGCTTACAGCCGAAATAGAGTTCATGGAGAGCAAATAAATGTTAGCGTATCAAACAATTGCGAGTAAGAATGGATAATGGAAACCATGGAGCACGTTTACTTCGGAGATAAAAGCACATTATTGTCAAGTTATCAGTTGAGCAGATGTCAAGTGGGAAATTGGACTTAATATTACACAATAATTTAAAAGTTTATACCTCAGTTTTGACATCACGTTCGTGCTCACTTCACTTAGTTTGTTAAATCCTCAGACTTCAAACGTTTCGATACGGAACTATGGGGATGAACACTAACTGGTGTTAATATTTCCCACTGTATAGCATTAAATATGAATAACTGGGGATATAACAGAAAAACGTAACTGGCGAACAAACAGGTGTGAAGGTCAGAAGCGGTTCACCAGTGGCAGCAAAGAAATTTACAGCTAACGAATAGCTGCTTTTCAATGCATAATCTAACAGCCTGGGACAACTGAAAACAACAGTCACTTATTGCCATTCGGTGACTGTTTTTGTTGCCTGTTTTCCCTTTTTAACTGTCAAAACGTTACATATTTACACGTCGAACTGTACACATATAACATCATTGTCACCAAACCGTTCGATCATCAATGCAAGCTGTACTGCAGAAGCTTTTTAAAAAATGCTTCTTTTTAATATCTGTTTGAAACAAAACGAACACGCACACGATAAGGTCAATTAAAAGCACACAACCTCACCAATGCTACTATTGACGTCAGTTTTTTCTCGTTTACATTGACCTAACAAGGGAAAACAGAGAGGGGAAAGAACTTCAGTCATGAGTCTGACGCCCGAATTACAGTGTGAGTAGTTGGGACATCGTGAGACACCGTGAGGTATATTCATCATTTTGAAAGCTATCATTAACTGCGAGAGCCTTCCTCCTTGGACAATCTGAATGCTGAAATTTTTGCGGGAGTTGGTTAGTCAAACGTTTTGCTGGCAGTTTCCTGGAAGTTGCCAGCTCAAACAGACCCATAACTATTACAAATGAGATCATGCTTACAGAGCATAGTATAGCTTCTCAATGGGTGCCATAAAATATGGATCACAATTCGAATAAGGTGTTCCAAGATGCTCAGAACAAAGATTTGTACCAGGTTCTTTCGCGCAAAACCAGCAATATTTTAACTTTCATTAAGTTTGATGACGAAACTCTTCAGTGTTGATCTGCAGATGATCCGGAAAAAGTTTGTGAGAAAACGTTGAGTTAATAATTCTAGAAGTCATATTGTGAATTCATCGAAGATGCTGGGGAACTTCTGCACTTGTCTAACTGTGGTAGAACGTTTGCTGCTTACTAGTTCTAACAACAGAGAGTATGGAGTGCAGTGCTTTTCTCCAAATGGGCTGGTTGGGAAATCCATGGCAATGTGACATCTGTAGACAATTTTTTATTATGGTCTACTTATATATATCACAGTCTGCAGCTATTCACCAATAGTCCAATTTTGAAAAACGAGATAATGAGTTTCTTTTATTTTAGCTTGTAGGGACATCTGTGGGGACACCAATTAGGATCAACTGGACAGTAAATGTATCTCGTTCAGAGTGATTGGACAATTTCAGCATTACTTGCAAGTGGATGTGTTTGAGTGGTTACCTGTCAATGTTCAGTCGTGGTTAGTTTAGGGACACTGACACATTGTTTAACATGGATCCATTATTCTCTTACTGCCATCCACTGAATGGCTTGTATAATTCACCCTGGTGCTTGAGCAAGCAACAGACGAATCACCCTTTACTTACGTATAATGCTCCGGATCGCTATTTTTCCCTCCCATCCAATTGCGCTCTCTTGATAGCGGTTTCGAGTCATTGTTTTCATTAATTTATGATTTCCTATAAAGGTGGTCATGTTCCTGAAAGAAGTGAACTAAATAATGTCGATGAATTCATCAAAAACAACACCATTGGCCTGAACGTTTTATATTTTGCCATATCAATCTTTTCTGTTAATGGGAACATTGTCCCCATAATACGGCTAGCATTCAGGTATCATCCTGAATAAAAAAGCAATAACGATAGTAAGGGCGCAGTAAAATGCTCATCTCATTGACAGTTTTTAATTTACAACGCCGGTCATCCGCTTCTAGTAATTATTTTCAGGGTACACACAGTCACGAACACAATTTGTGCATTAAACTGAACCCAATTCAATACAACTCAGGTAAACCTACCGAACCAGCGGCATTCATCAGTAAGTAGGACAGCAAGACCACCCGCTGTGAAGTAATTACATTGTAGTTTAATCCGGCTAAGCCCGTCGGATAAGATGTGCCAAAAAATACTGAAATCAATGTGCGTTCGAACAACGGGAGTGAGGCGGCTGACAAGTTAAATCCGAAATGCCACAATACTGCGTAGCATGTTTCAGTATTATTCTAACTGATTGATCAAGAGATGCTCAGTTCTTCTACACTGTATACATTTATTAGCTGGAGTTCAACAGGAGTCACCTCGCGTTTTTATCAGTATTCAGCAACACATAGGCACAGTCCACTCAAGCCACTATCGCACGTTGCTATCGTGCACTGGACGGGGCAAGTTACCATATAAATCAGTCACATATACACCGCATCGAACGGGTAAACCCTTCGAACTAGACAAAGTGATGTTTCGTGTGAGCCAAATCTATCTGAAGCGATAACCCGGCTGTCTTGACACAAGCCGTATTACAGAGCTTCAAAAACAGGCAAGCTATGCAGTCTGAAAATTATCAATCAACGAGTTGCCTGTGCAGCATTTCATCAGGTTACCCTTCACAATCTTGAGAAGAAGGGCACTCAGGTCAGATTGTGCGTTACCCGGTAGTGCACACGTCATTTGAAGCCGATGAGTTGAGTGTTGATGGTTGTCTGGTTGCAGGCCGTTATGCACGAGACACACACTTGTTTGCGATTGGGTGTAGCATGAAGTTGAAAGAAAGTACTATAACTGAGGCAGTGCCAGGAAGTTAACTTACTGACGAACTTTCTTAACATTTTAACAGAAAAATGCATTATTTGTAGAATGTGCACAATACCTGAATATTTAGTCTGCACAGGTTTCAACATATGTGGGACTACAAATGTGAACAACCCTGTTGCATTTCCGTTTTTCGCCAGACTTAGAGAATGCTGACAACGGTAGGTGATCTTAAAGATTAACTACACTCACCTCAGTTTTCACACACGTATCGTATGGTTCACGTGAATACTTAATGTTTCGTGACGTCGAGTTACTTGCACTTTTACTCCCATTTTTATGTCAATTACAGCGAACGTTGTAACAAGAAGAACTGGCAATAACTGTTGAACCACTTGGTGTAGTCCAAAGTGTGGTAAATGTGAAATACGTACAGCCACGTTCATCTGGATTTGTTTTTTTTTGTCTGTAATGTTGTATCGATATGACGAGAACGTCTAAATCTTGGTTGTGTCAGCTCCGGTGCAGATATAAACAGTCTTGCGGCTTACCTCATCTATAACATGTGAACAGCACAGTCAAACAATAAAATGTGGCTTCTTGACTTTACTCTCATATGTTATTTTGAAGGTTGAAAAATTAGACAAAGGAATAAACACGATGGCTTCAAAAGCACATTCAATACTTCTTGGGTAATAGAATAGGCAACTTTACGTCATCCAATTAAAAAATACTTTTCCGGGGAAAAATTATTCACCTTTTTCTCTTTTCAGCTCTCGTAGCAGCCAACAGAAGTAAATTTGCATCGAGTTCAAACGATTTACTGATTCTTGATAGTGATAGTCTTTGGCATAAGACAGTAAACTAAACTTCTGTCAGTGAATTCATTTGAATCTGCCCATCTCCGTCACAGTCAACAGAGTTTGTCTATTTCAGTTTGTCGACGCTTGAAGGAAGGTGAGAATATATGGAAAGAACTAATCAAAACGCAGTGCGGAAATTTTCTATTCATCATATGAATTAGTCCAATTTTGCTCATTAATATTTCGAGTGACCTAACAAAATCAGCATCACCAACACCTTGTGAACTCTCAAGATATTTTGAATCTGCTACATCCGATGCCGGACTTTTTACAACATCGGTCAAAAAATTGAAATTCGATCTTATTTTTTGTTAAACAACTATGGTATGCAGTGCGACACAATCTCATAACTCAGAATATGTACGTTTAATTACGCCTGTATGCACAATAAAAACTGGTTACATCGATTACCTAAGTTTATGAGAGAATGAAAACCCCACCACGATTTATACTCATGCATCTCGTTTTATTTAACAAGCCAAGGCTTTTTTTAGTGATGTTTTCTTTATTGCAGCTGACCAATTTTAACGGCGCTTCTCGCAATTTTTCCGAATGTGTCAGCTGCTCGTTAATAGAAAGTTCCAGGAAAAACCTTTGGCGTGCACTCTAATATGAAAACAGAACTGAGTAAAGAAGAAATTCCGAATGCACACGCCCATTTGCTGATCATCTAGGCCTGATGAGCTTCAATAATTTAGTTGTATCAAAATTTAAGGATGATCGTCGAAGTACTAAATACCACTCGAGTGTTTCAACTAAGACACAGTGGTACTGCATTTGGAAGGCAGATTGAGTTAGGATGAGATAAAAGTATTCAACCTAGGAAAACTACTGGAATTGAAAGGATTCTGTCACAAACCGAACACCGGTTGTTTCCGTTTGAACAAAACGATTTATTTTTTGAGAATATTTTTTTGTCAGTGTTAATCAGCTCGACTTAAGGACAGACGACCGAGTTCTTGTTCTGATATGTTTTCCAGAAGTTGCTTAGATTTAGATTACTCTGGTTTTTACATTCGGCTGTCCGCTCGGCTTGTAACAGGATCCGAGGATTGCAGACCCCCTTAGAAGCTTCACAACCTTTTGCTGACGCTGATGCTAGGCAGCCCGTCTAAAGTTCCGGGCACCGCTACGTATAAGTTATATAAGGTCTAGGTTTATCATGTCTGGTGTTTGAGAAACGTGCTCTCCGGCTTGATTGAGCAGTAGAGCACTGAACCGTCAATACATACATACATATACATATATATTTGTACAGTGATGTTTCATCAATCCTTATTCGTAGTCCACGCTGGGAGGTCTGAAGCAATCATGAGGTAGAACAGTTTCTACTTCTTCCACTGAAATTCACAACTATCATTTCCACTTCTGTTAAGCGTACAGCATAACAACGTAGCAGCGTTTAAGTTTTCGAAAGACGTCTTCCCCATTTTGTGTAAACATAAACAAAATCTTCGTTCTGGAGTTACATATTGCACCGCTTCAGTACTGTGAACTTTAATTCGCTCAAGCTGACAACCAGAACAATTAAGAGAACTACATATAAGAAAGACTCTGATAACGGAAATAATTTTATTTCATTCCTAGTTGTTTCAAGAGGGGGCCAAAATGATAGTAAGTGCTGTATAATGGATCAATAAAGTATCACCTTCATTAAATGTAATGAGTATCTCACAGTTTAGAGGGGTAAATAATTACGCCGTAGCCAAAACAAGTTAATCGCGTGATGTTGGTTACTAAAATTATCGATTTTCTGGAGAAGAATACCAGAAAACCCGTGGTTCTGCTGGACCGGATTCAGTAAATGGAAAGGCAGGCCATACTCTAGCAAATAACTTACAAGCTGCTCTAAAAAGTCACCCTTAAAACCTAGTAGTTTCTTAGCTGATCTCAGCTTGCGCACCTTACAGCTTCAGGTGAATTAACCGAATGAACCACGGGATGGACTGCACCGGTGGAATTTCTCAATCAATTCAAACCAGATTCCGAAAAAGCCCCTTTCAAGAGGGGAACGTGCTGAACTGGATACCATGCCGAACGTAAGGTTCATTAACGCTTACGTAGTACTCACTTCATGCAGATTTATCACCTAAATACAATCGTCATTGCAAAACCTTCAAAACGATTAAAAGCGTGTATGTAAATATTCATGGGGTTAGTCAAGCTATTTACAACTACTTTCAAAAATATTTGTGATTCACTGATTACCAAAATGAACGATTCTGAGTGTTGGAATCTCCGAACACGCAAGTGGCATGTTCACTGTCCACGATAATGTGGCAATAATGCTGTTGCTAAAAGTTCTGCAACACATTCTAATCCAGTTTAGGTGGCGTTCACTGGTCTCTTGCAGCAAGCAATTTTGACATACAATAGCAATATGGAAATCAATTCTCAGGCAATGTCCAACTATGGGCTAGTATAATTTTGTTAGATTCAAAATTTCCATCCTCATCATGGTGTGCAAGTTGTGCAGGATAAATTTTAGAAAATCCGACTCTATCACAAAATTTCATCTTGGTGAAATAGACATCGCAATAGTTCTGAGCGGTTTTCACAAAATATTAAAATACCAGCATCCACGTTTCATATATGCAACGCAACGGATAATTTAGATGTCAAATGGTTAGCAGAAAGGTATGCTCATAAAACAAAAGTTTGGTAGCATAGCGATTGTGGCCATTTTGATTTCATGGGGATCGCATGGGATGACAATCATCTAATTTAACGAATAAGCTTTTTCAATGTAACCTTGATATTCACAGATGTGCTAATTGCGTAGCAACTGATGCCACATGTAGCAACTGCATGCAGCAGCTTCACACAACAGCAAACTTGGATTGCAGCAACCGGAACAGATTGAGTTGTATGATTGATGCGTGCTCAAAATTTGGTTCATAATCAAGTGTGGATTGTTCAGTAGCTTGAACGAGTAACAAGTGGATATTTTGGTCCATCTCTGGCAGATGTATTCAGGAGCAAGCCATAATTAGATTCTCAGCCCATAAGCCACGATGTTCACGTGTATTACAGACGTATTAACGTCATTTCCCTTTACATTGTCAAATGAATGAGTTAATCATCTGCGTATTTATACACAGTTTTCAGTTTCACGTCGAACAAAGCGCGTTTTATCCCCTTTGATATCGAGTTGACCAGATGTCCCGCATGAAATTACTTTGGTTTGCGTGTCACAAACAGGCGTAGATATATCTAGACCTATTGAAAAACGAGCAATGTAGACCAACGCTCTGCAACTAGGACGTAAGTGATGGGTTCAGATAAGAAGTAAAAAAGATAACCGGAAATTATTCCAAGGTTTTTGTAGACGATGGATATCAAAAATGACTAACTTTGAATAATGTTGATGACAATCCACACGGGTTAGCACCAGAAGTTAGTTCACGTGACTTCCGTTTAGAAAGAAGACTGCTGTCAAAGTGTTCAATCCCCTTTACTATTGAGGTTTTCAACCACAGGTTTGTTCCCGGTTTACTTTAATGCACAACGAAGCAGTAAGAAGACAGACGGTGGTAGATGGTAGCATTTCTTATTGCCTCTTGAGTACCAAGCAACAATAATGCAGAAGTTAAAACAGAATTTTATGAAAAAACTCTCAATAAAAAGTTAATCAGTATCTAGCTAATCGTTTTGCCTAAGAATGTTGTGGATCACTATATGTCTGTTATTACATACGATAACTACATGAACACAATAATGGACAACAGATGGCCAATATTGCGACCGATTGCAAAGGTTCGATTGTTGCATTCCCGCTGGACGACGAACACTGATTTTACCCTTCGAATTCACCGTAGTGCTTTTGAAACTGCGAAAAATTAGTGAAATATCCTGCTTGCAAATGTTGCCGACCGCAATCTGATGCAATCCAGCGATCACAAATTCTGCAGTTAGGATTCACGTATATTTTTTATTCCCAAAATCCATGTGAGCTTGAAAGTGTAACATTATTTCAATCGACAATCCGTGTACGTTTATACACTTGCCTGTGTTTTAAAGTAATATCGTGTCGTTACTAGTTATCCGCTTCATATTTGTTTTAGGATTTCATCACAATAGTTGTCCATGTTATTTTTCTAATTGGTTTGATTAGACAAACCATTGGCAATCGCTTACCAGCTGGTTACCTGTCATAATGGGAATGTTCCATTATACGTAATAATTGTACGTATTGTAGACGCTTTGGAATAAAAAGCTTGTTTAAAATTACCAGTCATCATAGTGCATTGTTCAGTTTACACTCCCATATCTATTTACTTTACCGAAATACTCTCGTAGATCTTCGTAACAGTTTGAAAGTCAGTTTGGACACAGGTTAGTAATATTTTTAATATCTTCGTCGCTGAATACGGACAGAAATTTCCGTGGTGTTAGATTATTTTGTACTGACCGTGTTTTGCATACTAGTAGATTAAGCAAAATGTAATCCTCTTGCGGTTTGGATAAACAATAATATGATACGTAGGAACGGTATTATTTGAATGAACGAAGGAATGAAGGTGTTCACGTATGGCGTGATGGAAACCAAACAGGTACGGATAACTTATACTGAGTTCTGAATGTACTCACATTGCAGTTGCGCATTTATTCTTGTGACGTTTGATTACACATAATGACGGCTACGTCAATAGATGTGAAGCAACAAAGTGCAAAAATACTGAACAGGCATGATAATATTGTGTGAATGTTAGATTATCTTATGCGTCGTGCCATTGATGACTTTTGAGATGGTGGTGCAATGTGGAAAGTAGTAAAGGCAAAATTGTTCACTGTTCTAAAACAGTCAGCATTCGAAGGGTGGTGAAAAAGACGCAACTCCAAATAGTCGACGATAGATTAATGGTCTAGTAAGCCGTGCTCAAAAAGTGCACGTCACAGCGAGTATAAAAGTAGTAATATATACTGTTCAATGCATCCACCA
Organism: Paragonimus skrjabini miyazakii; assembly: GCA_014338405.1. Classification (NCBI taxonomy): domain Eukaryota; kingdom Metazoa; phylum Platyhelminthes; class Trematoda; order Plagiorchiida; family Troglotrematidae; genus Paragonimus; species Paragonimus skrjabini miyazakii. The sequence continues at coordinate 54,508 of JTDE01001159.1, forward strand.
GAACCACACTCAGGTGAGTGTGATCACTCCACAAAACACAAGGTGATACGTGTAACTAATAATAGTGCAATACAACAAGTATGTAAATCCATTAACAGAAAGAGCATAATTAGAGAGCGCACAATTACAAATCATAAAATTCCGACGCACAAGCCACTAAAATAACAGTTCATCTGTTGCACCAGACCTTATAAAATGCTGTGTTGTCACATCTGTTCGCACTTTACAAAGTGCGGGCCAAACAAACAGTTAGGATCGTCGAAGAAAGATGATTATAGGGCGGCAAAAGATTGAATGTCAATGGATTCCGCAATTACTTAATTTACCTGGTTTCGGAAAAATATGGTAACAAGTTATCGAGAAAAGTCAAGGCAGAAAATTTCGGAATTTTCCGATCAAATGGATGGACGTCATCGTTTATGGTTCAAGAGACGATCGGACAATCCAATTTCAACAAATCGTCCAACCGCTCTAGTGCAATTCGACTATGGGCGTAGATCTTTCCTTTGCTTCATGACATTTATTCTGTACACCTTACAGAAACTATAAATATCATGCTGGCAAAGTGGTCCGAAAAATTTAGGGTTTAATCATTTAAACGTAACAATACAAATCCAGAATACATTAAATGTCCTTTATTTAAAGCTTATTTTTAGGTCAAATCACAAAAATACTTGGGGCTTCTGATGGTGCCGCACCAAACGTTTATCGCTTAAATATTATTCCTTAATATGCCCAATCAGCATAGAAACCTGGCACGGCGTGCAATCAGTTGCCACCTAAACTTTTGATGTGAAGAAATTGTTTCAAATACATCCATTGTTGCACAATTAATTGGTGCTCTTGTGATTAAATATTTATTCTCCCAGCAAATAACATTTGGAATGCATGTAAGTCTCAATGGGTTGTTTCGTGTGGGCGTTAATAACATTCAATAAAATTGGTTTTGTCCATATATTTATATTAATATCACCGTGGATATTTATTTTTAGCTGGCAAAGTACAACATAATCTACAAAGCACTTTTAAAGAAATGAAATATATCACCAAATTCTTATCTTCCAGAAAACTTTCAGTTGCATCTACTTATGTGCAGTGTAGATATTTTTATAATCTACTGGTGCCGTTTTACATATTTTTAATGTATTCATTGCATGCAGCATAAGTCAATGGTTGTGAACGTACAATCATCTGAAGTAACTTTATCAAATGAATTTTAAGCAGTGCTGAGATCGTGCTTTGGAAGAGAAAATTTGATTTGAAATGCAAGTATGATTTGCTCACTTCACTTAGAAATTGTAAAATAATTGAATCGCTGTTCCGTACTTGCGCGTTTATGGAATGAATAGTTCACTCGAGTCTATATTATTTGATGACGCAGTTTCCACATTCACTATTGAAAATGAATTGATTTTGAACTGAGCAAACTATAACGGATTATGAACGGTCAAAGTGGAGGGTATTTTTAGCATTCCAGGATGAGTGCATAAAAGTGTGACCACTGAAACTGTTAGTGCTACTAACCTTCAGCTCTCTTGCTGAGCCTTGGAAACGGCGTACTGAATAGTTCTGAAGACAATAATTCAGGTGGGATTAAAGTGTAAAGGCTTGGGATGTATACTGAGCTCAAACTAACACCATATTTCACAAGCCCTTACGTGGCACTTACCTTTTCAGGTGGGTTTAGAGATTATATCGATAAATCGAAAGCCCTGCACACTCGTTAGGTTCTGTTGCATGTTATCCAACAAACAATTCAGAGGCTAGTGTTTCTCAGCAAGATTAATCACTCAGGTATTACTCAAATTCATTGATTCAGTGAGTAGAAATTATAACTGTAACTACTGGGTTTATATGGCTCACTTGCTAGACAATGAATCATACGAGAATATACATTAACGCAGATAATTTAAAGACATCTGTTGCCCAGGTTGCTCACAACTACGTAGTATCCATTTAGGCCATAGCAAATGTACGTGAGTAAAAATATTCTCAACGGACTATACTTCTTTTTGCGTCGGATGACATTCCAAATCGTTTAAAATTTCAGTCTTTATCGTTCAAATCGTTTGTTACATGTTCTATTCCTTCTTCAAAAATTCCATCACCCTTATACCTGCCCTGCACTTATTCACATAGTGGACCCTGCGAAGGTAGGCCATTCAGCCTAGTACTTTTTACCTTGTATGTACCATCTGTAAACTGGGATAGCTGCGGTAGTTGGAGTTACCGGATGTCTAGACATCGGAGGTAAAAATAACTGGTCACAGTAGGAACATTATCAACCATGATGCCTTGTATCCCATAGTTCAGTCGCATAAAATTCTTCTGAAGTATTTGTTCTTCTGTCTGCAAGAATGCAACGTAAATTATTTGAACAAAGGCCGCTGATTCGACAAACTTAATTTGGAATACAGTTGGCGGTTAGCTTTCTTGTACGTTGTTGCACGAGACTAGCCTGGGAATTTTGCAGTTGACCTTGTGTAAAAATTTACATGTTCCAGCTTGAAGTTAAGTCTGCTGACTAAGTAATTTGCCCCAAACTACCTTCTGAACTTTCAAAACAGAACACATTAAAACTCGCGCTAAATTACTTGTGATCGCCAATTAGCTTACCTGGGGCACGTACAATATATGAAATCTGAAAAGGATGTTTGAAATAGCTGTCAGACAATCAAAGTGCTATGCTGTGAGTTTCTCTGTATGCCATGCAACCCACTGTCGTAAACAAATACAGTTCCGCAGGTATGAGACACAGACCTTAAAAATCATGTGGCATCATTAGCCTTCTATTCTTAACGAATTCACGTTAAGATGAAAGATGCGTAGTACAGTGATGTTGTGGCCTGTAACATCGTCGCAAAATGCGCGCCCATCGTCTGCGTACAAGAGGATTGTATGGAAATTTATCCACTGCGAAATAATTGTACATGCTTTATATATCTCTTGTTAACCAGATTGTTTCTAAAAAAACAAGGGTTGAGCCAGTTACCATCATGTATTATTCCTTTTTACTTCAGTATAGCTGCTTCCTGATTATTTTTAGATGGAGCATATGTTTACTAGGTGGAACTAGGAAAACCGCTTGCCTGGATAAAAACATTTTGCGAAATTGTTGCCCACAGTCTTCGACGAAACTTGTTGGAACATCTCAGACGAATTCACATTATGGTTTTTTTGTGTTTAAAATGGACGACGTAGAAGTTCTTGTTTGCAGTGACGGTGGTTGTGGATGAGCCTTTCATGAACAACACCTGGAGCTCTGATACACTTAGTGGTAAAAACCAGTAGCTGCCAGGGTTAAAAAATGAAGTCCGAAACTATGTTGGACTGCTTGGTGTTATTGTTTATATCCGGCCAAATATGTGTGGCATACGACGACCTCCAACCAGTTATCCCTCTCAGTAGAATGCCAATTATATTCAAAACGACATAATTTGTGAGGCTTGACTGAAAAGTAAAAATTCTAAATTTTTGCATTCAGCTAACCGTCCAACTTGGTTGTAGAGGAAATTTCGGTAGAAATGTGCGGTTGGAAACCAAAGCACTCTTTAAAGTCAGGCGTTATCATTTCCTATAAACTCTGTCTTTCTCGAAACAATACTTTCAAGAAAATGATGACAGAGCAGCCATATACGCCTTTCGTTTTTCGTCACAGGATTATGTTTAAAAACACTACGTCACGGTAAGTTTTTGCTGAGATTTGATCATCTACGGCCTAATCCCGTGTGAATTTTGCTATTCTCCAAATAATTCAATGAATATTTTTTTGTAATTATAAGATATGTGTCTTTTTGTGTATACACTGAGTTCCTGTCAGCATTGTTAACTACCACACAAAGTAAAATAGGAAAATTGGAAGCAAATGTCAAATCAGTCAGTATCTGCAAATTTCAACATCTGTTGTCCATGTAATGTGTTTTGTGTTAGCATTTTGCCAGATGCGCGTATCTAATGAGTGGCGTTAGCCACACAACTCACCATGCGCTTCCGTTGAAATTCGACTATTAAATATATACTACATATGTTAAACGCCGTTTGTCTCCAAGAGATTTTGGGTCTTGAGTCAAGTGAGAAATTGATCGTCGGGGATACTGCGATTTTCTTCAACTGTCATCGTGTAAACGTTTGCAGTTTGCTTCCCACAAGCGATAAAATATTGCAGCGCTTGACTAAACAAAAAGCACGTAAACCTAGTGATCACGAACAGGTATCAACTTAACATATTTCGTAAATGAGATCTTTTTATTCTGATACTGAACGTCACCCACACTTAATCACAGCTTTTCAAATTAGACGACATCTTTGGCTGGCCCTCTTTGAAATGAAGCATAATTGCCCCCTAAATCTTCGAATCTCTATCACTTGTTTTTAACGTTGACAGTGACTGGGGAAACTTTCATGAAATGGAACAGCACTCACCAATTTCAAATAATGTTGCATCCCATAAATTCTCTTTCCACCGGATGGGTTGAAATAAAGATCAAACAGTGGGTTGTTTTAATTTCAAAGAATTTCATACAGTCAGTTGTGAATAATACCATGGGTATTTTGCTCATTCCATCAATAATCTGACTTCCCGCTGGAGACGAACCATAGACAAAAACCGAATCTCTGAACACTGCAAGCGCTGTTATGTTGAATTGGTAATAACACGCAAACGGTCAACACTTTCTTAAAAGATTATTCATAGGGAGATATCAAATTCTCCTGATTGATAGGAATTCTATCTAGTGCATGAATTTTGGTGCTGAGAATAAATGCGCGTTGAAAATAATGATAACAGTTACCATGAAAATCAACCGTAAATGAAAACATATTTTCTATACATATATTGCAGACGTTAAAATGTCCCTGATAGGAAAAGTCAGGACGTGCTTCCTTCTGTCGTTATTGTATTGAAAGATTTCACGTAACGATAGCTCTCGAAATTATTCTGTGTGATGCAAACCAAGGTTCGTAATCATAAAGTATATTTATATATAATTTTAGGTTTGTCCTACTTTACAAGGACGAGAATAAAACATATTTTCAGCCCATAGTTGTAATGAACATAGAACTTTTGTATTGTGCGCAAGTACCCATTTTGAAGAGCGGCCTTCGTTTGGCATTCTGGCAGCCATCAGAAGTAATCAGATAGAAAACTGGTTATCTTGAGGCAGGGCGACATTTATGAGAACTACTGATTTGATACACGTTGATCCGTAGTGAAAGTTCGGTGATTTAGGTTGTTTCATCTGTTTGAAGCTCTTGATCAGTGGAATAATAGTGGTGTTCAAGGAGCATGCACAACTCACTGTCTGAAAGATGAACTTGACAGGTACAAGCTGCATGTGCAACTTCGTGGCACAGCCGGTAGGGTGC
>JTDE01001159.1:79890-91748 GCA_014338405.1 Paragonimus skrjabini miyazakii
TATTATGTTCGCAGTAATGAGACGAACATCTTATGTTGGCCTACGTTCCATGAGTATTGTTGCTCATCAGCAGGAATGTGAACGTTTCACTTTTGTACCACGAAGGCATATTGGCCACAAGTGGTATCCTGTTGTACAAGTATTTATCAATTCCGCTGTTCTGATCTCACCTGTGGTCACTGCCACTTACGTTGTCAAGTCATAGTAAGTATTGGGAAAAATGCTCCAATGAAACGGGTAAAATAGCAAGTGGAAACTCTGAGTAATATAATGTTAGGAAGACTGAACATCTATACCGTCAATGCCATGGCCTGGATAGTTTGTGAAATTATGGTTTTATCCGTCACTGTGTGAGGTGAATGTTATTTATGATCGCTGAGACCAGCTGTAAGTTTAATTGGTTAAATGGCTATTTCATATACTCCTTTGTTTGCAGAACACGTGAAACAACCGAGATTTTAAAGTACATGAATGGCCCCCGGTAACCAAAAGTCTGTTTCAAATAAAATATAGATGTATTGCATAATCAAATAAAACGTGATGCTTAGTAGATTGATGCACAACAGATAATTTCGCTGGCAAAAACCTGTGTTTGAACACCGCTGCTCCTCTATTTTCACAACAACAAATACCGTTAGAAGTCAATGTTGCAAACAGCTCTTTCCTGTAATTCTCATCAGCCATGTACAATTACAGGCAATTAATTGAACTTACATGCAAAACAATACTTAGAATACTTAGAAAGGGAGATGCAGAAGCAGGCATGAAGGAAACGGAATGAATTGTTCAATGGATTGAACCCGATCAAACCGCTGGTCGAATTCCCCAATAATCCGAACGGTATGTCCATTAATTATTCATCGGTTGTTTTGAATCGCACAATGCTACAGGTATTATCGCTGGGCCGTAAATTCTGTTCTCCAAGAGTAGAACATAATAGAGTATACATGGAGGTTCAATTTGAATACCTATACCGGCAGTTAGGCGAACTCACTCCATCCTCAGAATGTAATGTGGAACACTACAAATCTACCCTTGTAAATGCCTGTTATAAATACCGCGATACCGTAACATCCAGGTGCAGTATGTTGAATCAAAACCATATAGAAGAGATAAAAGAGCTGCAAAACAACCACAAAATCCTTTTAATAAGCCAAATAAAGGAGCGTGGATAGTTTGATTCGACAAAACGGAGTATGTTGACAATATGCTTTATATTCTGTCTGGCTAATCGAAGTTCAGAAGGATGGAATCGGAGAAAGATGAGACAGCATCAATTGAAGAGAACCCATTCAAGCTAATTCGTCAGATGAAGCAGACTGGCTTGACTGATGCAGTTATTTTTGAATGAACCAGGCCGACCGGTACGATTTTTACAAGACTGTATAGATTTCCCAAATTCCATTAAGATGGACTGCCATTACACCCAATTCTTGACATGAACAGTTCTCCTTATCACAGTCTAGCCAGATGGCTCTTTTAAATACTCAACTCCGTCAGGGCAAGAATAACTCCATTTAGCCTGCAGGATACATTTCAGTTTGTGGACCCTGTCGACTCGCCGAACATTAAAAATCACCGGATGATTTCCTTAGATATCACGTCACTATTAGCAAACGTGCCGTTTGAAGAAACAGTAGAATACTTATGTGACTACATAGAAGAAAATCAAATAGAAACTGGTATTCCGGTGAGAAATTTGAGGGAACTGTTGTTGTTTTGCACATCCAACGCTCAATTTCGGTTCACTGGTGATATATCTAGAGAGACGTGTTTATGTCCAAAGTGGAGCTGAATCATTTAAGACCCGCAAATTCCAAATTTCTGCTCTATAGACGTTACGTAGATGACATATTCGGCGTTATCAAAGACTCAATTGATGCGCAAGGCCTTCTACTGACATATAATCGCGCACACCCGACTATGCAATTCACTCTGTAGGAAGAGAAAGATGCAAGTTTGTCTTTCCTTGATGTGTTATCGCAAAGTAGACCGGACGGTTCCCTCCAGAAATCCGTTCACAGGAAAATAGACGTGAACGGGGCAGTATATCAACTTTCTAAGCATTGTTCCACTAAAGCATGAACGAAAGTTGACTGGCTGTCTAACCGATAGAGCAAGAAGGATGTGCACGACTGACACCACAGACAGCGAAATGCAATAAAGTTGAGGGATATTGAGCCAGAATGGACATCCAGGAAGATTTACAGAAAAGAATATGAAATGTAAAGGTGCTCAGCCGGCAATAAAAACAGTAGCGAAAAAGCTGATTTTTTCACTCTGACAGTCTGATCAGTCGCAGGCTGACAAATGCACTGGCCAAGACGTACAGCGCCGCACGAATGATTATATCATTTAAGAGTCGACAGGTGTGGGTGTCACATCTCAAAGAAAGTTTGTCTATGTTTTCTTCGTCATTCTGTATTTACTCTCCCCCCTGCTGTTGCCAAAACGGTTACGTCGGGAAAACTATTGGGCGACTATCAGACAGGATCCGTGAGCACCTTCCCAAACGGCTACGGAATGGTATAACGAGTGCTATCGGATCGCATCTAATCGACAAAGATCACCAAATCACGGCCGACAAAACGTTTAAAACCATTTACACAGTGCTCCACGCTTATCCCCGAGTTGTCAAAGCGAGACTATTGTCTACGGTAGAGGCAATCGCTATCAAACTCTACAACACCAACTGTGCGCCTAAAAGGAATTCGTACAGGTTTTACATCTACCGTGGCCAACCATGTATAAACCGCCTGAAACCCAATGCCGCAGTAACCCGATTAACAAGTTATCATCCACCGGTCACAGGATTCATCTGAACACAACACATACACCCACACAAACAAACCCACCACCAGCCGGGTAGACAATCATCCATATTTTCCATGACTATTAACGTTGCGTATCACCATATTCCTGGTTTATATATAACTCCAGTTACTCGCTTGTAATTGTGTGTGCCTGATAAGAATGACCGAAAACAGCTATTTGCAACATTGACTTTCATAAAAACTCTGGGTATTATGACAAAACATTGCTATGTTTGGTCTCATACCTAATATAAGCGTCAACAGAAATGGGAATAAATGGAAATGTATCGCTGATTATAATAGTATCGTGTGTATTATATGGTACATGATTGATAAGCATACCGCCCTCGTTAATGGATCTACTCATATTCCAAAATGAAATTTTTAAAAATGTTAAAAAGGTGTTTACAAAATATGTCAATTTGGTACATATGGTGAGCACTAAGACTACGTGTTTCTTGCTTACTAAGTTACGCAATATGGAGTGACATCAATACGATTTTAATCGAGGCAAGTCATAACACTTCTCACAACCAGTTTCTCATTCTACTTATATAAAAACACCCTCTGCGCACATGAATCCATCGGCTTTATTTCATTTTACTCGGTTTGAAATTTTCCAGGTTAGCTAATAGCTAAAGCTGGATGCGGTCATTCTCAACGGTCGCTGGTTGTCAGTTGTTTGGTAGTTCAAGTGTTATCACATAATTTGGGATGTGCTATTTCAATTAACTGCAAGTGAGTTTACTCTCAATATCAACAATGAATACTTTTCTTCGTTATGTATTCGATAGCTAGAGTTGAAAGCAGAAAGTCATATTTTGAGACAGATATTTGAAGGAATATGAAATTCAAAGTTGGAAACGTACAACAAATTGTTCACAGATATATCTAAAATAAATAACAAAAGTTTTGAAGAAATATTTTAAGAATGATCTGTGCTGCCTTTTTAGTTGAGCCGACAGTGACCGAATATTTCTACATTTTCTACCACAATCAAAGTATGAGGCACGGCATGTTTTCCGACTCCATTCTCCGAAGAAGTGTGCCCAAAGAAGGGCGCATGTTACAAGTTTTATCGTTTGAATCCAACGCTTGTCATGGTTCTTGTCAGCATATATTTCACTAAAATTTGTTCACGTGCTGTCAGATCATTACGTTAGGCAGCATACTTATTCACCTGGATGCCACCAAGTACAGCGGAATCGTTCAGAGAAGTATTTTGACCAGAAATTTTCAATCTGGCATCTGCTATAGAATTGCTGAGTAAATTGGGGTTTCAGACAGCTTGTCGTCCATGAAAAGCACACAGACACACACCACTGGCATTTAGACTCTGACACCTGCGCACAAGTTCGCATTTGTTGGTCATGCTTCTGAACTAGCAGTTGTTACAAAACTAACCGAAATAGTGAATTCATTTTGTGTCGAAAGTACTCCATTTTCGCCGCAATCGTAACTTTATTTTCTAATAGAAGCAAAGGTCTGAATAAAGCGTGGTTTACGAAGCTGCTTGCGACGTACTCGTTTTCAGAAGAGTATTTTATAGAACAACATATTTATTAGCTAAAACGTCTGAATGAAAATCCTATTAAGACTTATTATGGATAGCCATGAAGCAAAAGTGTTTTCCTGAAGGGCAAGATCTCGAAAGTTCAGCACAGTTAGCGTTTACATCTCTGTCAAAAAATAATCTGTTGAGATGAGTAACTCAGACCCTTCATAAGTTGTCCACGGTGGGTTAAATTTTGGTGTAATCTTGTTACCTGCGACTGTTCAGCAAGCGCTTCCCAAGAACATCGTATGTGTTCGTTATTACATCAATGCATTGAATGTAAATGGAAAGTTATCTTCCCCCATGATGCTTCATCCAACATATTAAATGTAACGTGAGTTCGGTATACCAACAAGTTTATGCTGTGATTTACGTTTTTGAACTCTGTTCCAGATTACTTTAAAATGTCACCAGTTGCAAATAATCACTTGCACAGGCATACAGAGAAATCCGTAGTGTATCCATCTGATTGCTCGGCGCCACATTTACTTTTGAACTTCATGCATCACATGTATCACAGAGCATTTGCTCAGCCACTGGCGATGATACGGCGTGCGTATTAGCTGGCCTCTGTTTTGATAGTTCAGAGGTCAGCCAGATGCAAATGACTTAACAAGCAAACTTATCTGCATAAAGGAACGTGTATTGTTCACATAATTTTTTCAAAGTGGGGTGTAGATAAGTACCACATACAAACTTCGAAGTACTCGAACAGTCGACACTGTTTCGAATTAAACGTTTGTGTAGTTGCAGATCATCCATTGCATATTTTTAAACGACATTCAGTTAGTCACCTAAATTAAGCTTTCAATTACTTTTAAGTGTTATGATTAGCCAGGTGTATGCGTCGCTACTTCATGAGTCCGTTAGTGTAAAAGATTATTGGCGCCAACAGTTTCCAACTTAATGAATCCGAATCACTTGTGAAATTCATATACGTCAATTATCTTGTTTTACTGAAACACCGTACGAAATTTAAAAGGTTCTTAGTTAAATGGCTCACTCTTTCTGGGTCAACTGTATGAATAAGAGCAGAATCAGTATAAGCGAATTACATTGTTTACAAAAGTGGGAGTGCTAATAAAGGGTTCAGGTAGAACGGGCCGAATGTTAAAACTATTATATTATAACTTGCAGAATAACAAGGGCTACAAGGCTCGACTATTACGGTTGCCCGTTCCATAGCATTAGTTGATTGCAGTGTTAATTTGTCAGATAGTCCAACAGGAGTAGTCTAAAAGCTAAAATGTTGATGGATATTGTACATCAGTCGATTATGTAAAATGTTTGAGCAACTACCATAAATGAACATGCCTGGGGGATTAAATACCACCTAATGGCTTGTATTACATTTTGATGATTTGAATCCAATGTGCGTTCCAGGTTTTCCGGCCTTAAATCTCGTGTGCGGCATCAATAAATATCTGAGTATTTCCACACGAATATATATTTTTCCTGGAAATAGAAGTACGCTACTGTAAAAGTTTATCTGCCGAGGGCAGCAGCCAAATTTCGCTGTCACGTGACAACAATAATGAAAACAACGGCATTAAATCAGAATTAACTTATCCGGACGACAACCAGTCTATTACTTCAAATAACTGTTAGCCTTTTCAGGAACAGTGACGAGATCATGCAGGGTTATTTTGTGGGCTTCTGCCTGAAAGTAATACCATGTGTTGGCCCCAAACCTGGTTTGCACTACTGCTTAAAGATAACTTGTTTTGAATGTTTTAACCATGTATAACAATCCAGGTAATGACAATCTGAAAACATTCCGGAATAACGTTTAAACATAATTTTATTCACAAAGCATGCATATTACACTGGAAGAACACCCTGAAAAGATGAGCTTTTGTTGACGGATTCATTAAAAGTGCACTTCAGCTTGTGTAAAGTTGGACAGCTAAGAGTGACTTTTGTCGCGAAGGAACTACACATAATAACTGATGCTAATAGCTTTCACACAGAACATTAGAAAGTGTGACATACTTTGTCTCCAAGCTTCCTTTACTAGATGAATGAATTTTCAATAAAAAGATGTTAATTACTAGAGCAGCAAATTGTGCACTTATGCATAAAACATTAGTAAGTTCACATCAAAGATTTAATTGCCCTTCATCACAGGTTTCGTCAGACTTCCATTCTGTTTTGATGTGTATTTCAATGAAACTTCGAATCGTTTTCTCGCTTGATATTTCAAGCAGGCCTCAATAGAAAGGAAGCTCAGCTGAGTGTCTTAGTACTACCTGGGTTTGTATTGACTTGGTTTACGGTACCATTTTCAATTTACCCCGGATAATCCAAAAGAAACTCGAAAGGTTTTGAATTATGTAGGGATTATACTGCTCTTGAAATGAGGCTGAGCTACTGTTTCGAAATTCGTTCGAAGTTAATTGTTTTATGCGGCAAACTGATAGCTACTTGATTATCTTCCCGTTTGTTTCATGTACCTTAATTGCACGTTGATGTGGATCATTAACTATCTTTTACACTTATTCAATTTTGTAAGGCTACGAACTTAATCAGATATTTGACTGTTTCTGTTAGCATTCGAAATTGGTTTCTGCATTGCTTTTGAATTGATCTTGTTGTTGAGCACAGTCATTTTTTCATAGGAATGTTAACCATGACATTCCAATGGGATACTCTTAGAAAAACTGTCATTCGAGTTTGATCTGAATTTGTGGACGTGATAACCAGCAGGGTTGCCTCAAAAAAGTTTGTTCGCGATCAGTTAACGAGTTCCAGCCAGTGACAACCCAAATCTAATTCTTCATATCTAAGACGTCTGGTAGAAAAATCGTCACGAGTGCACAGTCTTCAGCATATTCTATTTCCTTGAAGGTATCCCGGTGAGTTACATACCTGGCTTCAACTCAACTCACATAAAGCCGTTAAATATACATTCATCATTTTGATATACGCTGATTAATCTTCTATGAGCTGCCCACGTTATGTTTGACATTGCAACAACAGTTATATTTTATTTTCAAGTTGAACATCACCCACAATTGATCGCAGCTGTCGCATCCCCATAGACTTTCCAGTCGACCCCTTTCGAAAAGAAGCACTAGACTCGAGTTTCGCTCTCATTAGAGCTCGTCAGTAAGTATATTTTACCCGCATAACACAGTGGCTTTTATTCTGTTGTGTGTTCCGAATAGATAGTGAACGTGTTTTACAGTTTCCGTAAATCTGGTTTATCACAGTCGGTTATTCGTACTGTTTATGAACCACAGTATTTCAGAATCTCGTTTTCATTTAAAATAGATAATCGTAACTCCACTGTTTTGTCCATTACATCACTTGAAAGACCATTATCGCTACGGAGTAAAACAGTGATTCTTCATTTAAAACAGTTCGTGCCATTCAAAATTCACACGTTTTTACCCTACAGTTTTCAATGTCACAGCAATTGGATCTTATTTATATACTACTTGAATACGTCTAAAAACGCAATGCTGTTTTCCTGAAAAGTGTACGCATTTGTTGCTCAACATAAGTTGTCCGAATGTGTTTGTTCACTGTTGATGTGAGTGAAAACACATCCGTTCACCATGAAAACAAATATTTGATAATTTGATTACCAATCCCTAGTGACTTACTACAGCAATCGCGCTATTATCTTGTTCACAATGATTTGAGTACTACCAAATTTTGCTGACTTGCTACAATAATCATGGCATCACTTCACACGATTAATCTGTTTGGTACATGCACTAAACTTTATAGTAGTTCTTTTTTTAATGTAATGGGTAACCTTGAGCAGGGTTCAGAAAACGAATGTCCTACTGTACTATGTTGGCTCCGTCATTTGCATGCTGCAGGGGTTAGCTAATTGTTGAGTGATAGCCTAAATGACTTTAGTACAATTGTTTTCAGTTTATTACGAGTGTCATCGGTTGATAGAAGGATAAGCACGGTTAATATGTGGAAAAAGAATTGTGTTCGAATCAAAAGTTTACAACTGTGTTTTTTCTTCAAGTTTTGATAGTGTTCACCCAAATGACACGGAAGTGATGTTCTGTTTTTTTCGTTATCATACAAAATCTTACTCGCACAAACAACTTAAAAACTGAAAAAATCTTTATGGTAATCAGTTACAACTCTCAAGCAAATATTACTAACCTTTGTTTGTGCACCTTTTCAAACGAGATGTTAGAACTGTAGAAAAAGTGGAAGCAAACAGTTCAATCTTACGAAAGACGGTTATCCGGTGCGAGTACCTAAATGCAAATGGATGTCAACGTGTGATTATTTTTGTATCAGTAGTAGCATTCTTATTTCTTAACACGTAGGCAATCGATGTGTGTTCTTTTTAACGATTGTAACCAAACCGGTTATCAAGATAACGTCAAAAGTAGCTGAAGTGAAACCCATAGCACACATGGAATGAATAAAAATTAATCGTTGGAGCAAACTTTATAACACGGATTGATAGTCATACACGCAGCTAAAAATAATTGAACTAATCGATGCCACCTAGTCCCAAATGGCCTGGTGGAGCTGGGTGACTTACTAATGAATTGTTTTGGCTTCTGTTGGACGACCGTGGTCTGTTCGGAAGCCACCAAATATCTTAAACAAATTTTTTAAATCGTTGACAAAAAATTCCTTATTCGTGGGAGTTTATTTTGAAGAACCCTTTTAGGCATTTGATGGGTATTTTTCCTTGGTATATACATAGGTATAAACATACTTTGATGTGACCCATGTGACACATAAATACTGAAATTAATGTTGGTCACTTATCGTGGTAATGTTTTCATCCGGCTCAATTTTAACGTCAGTCTAGTATTAAACCAGCAACAGCATTGAGACTGGCGATTGCTCGACTAAATTAGTCTTTTCAAATGAAGCTACGTGAACAGCACACCCTTTTGAATGTAGATGTTAAAATTTACGGTATTTTGCCATTATCATTCGGTGTGATGAGTCACGGTCAATAGCGATTATTTTGCGTTACGATTCCACTGCACTATCTTGGTAAGTCTTTACCGTTCAGCGTGTATGGTGCTGACCAGGAAACAATTTAATCAATAAGTTGAATGTCGTTCACGGACAGTTTTGCACTGGTATTCGACGCAATATCCAGTCATACAGACTTATTGGAAATACAGCACGCCTTTGTATGTCTAATTTATTGTGAAATAACCGGGTATATTATCAAAACGAAAGTTTTAAGTCAACATTGTTAAGATATAAGATTTGTCGGTGGCATATGAGAACGCCGTGTATTTTGGGCTAAAGCATTATGGGTAGTTTGTGTACTAACACATCTGTCAATAATGGACCTAGAGTTATCGTATTGCTATTGGTCTACGTTGTTGAACGGCTCACTGTACGTTACGAAATAAACACCGGGTAGGCACTGATGAACCAATCAATTTACTTTAGCTTTTGTTAAGTAAATATGCTCTTGGTTGTTTTCCTTAAGGTATGGTTATCTCCACGATAAAAATGTGTAAAACCGAGTTCACAGCGTAATAGGCAAATTTTTCAGTGTTGAATGTTGGTATTCCATACAGAAGTGAAGCAAATTAGATTTGTTATAGAGGGACATGCTGGCAATATTTTTGTCCTGCAGGATTGTGCATATCTGCTAATCACCTGGAACTTGAATGACACGGTAATTTTCCTATGTGAAATAGAGATGGTGACAATAAAGTATTTTCGGGAATTTTGAGTGTATCCTAACGATGCGTCGTTCCTGTCAAGCTGAAATACTACGTGTTACAACGATAATTAATGGACAGTAGCAATCGCGGTTCCCAATGTAAGTTACTTCAAACACTGTTCGTGAATAGTCAATAAATTTGTTCATCTGGTGGATTGCGAAGGATGCAGTAGGTTGGGTAAGGTGGATCCGACTAGGAAATCTTCGAACAACTAACGTGACTTTGTAGATTAGGGGCTAGGGCGTATTTGAAAACTGGGCACGCTGTTCAATTTGCCAATTACAGTCTAACAAAATCATATACATTCCAGGATTTATTCTGTCGATATTGATAGTGATAACAACTGAATAAGTTGGATTAACTCGTATTGTCAAAGGTTATAGTATTTTCTCATCAATACCGCACTTTTTTGAAAAAAAGAATGGATATTTTAGCGATCAATGCGCAACACTCACTGCGGAGTAAAATTTCCCCTTGGAAAGCTAGACAAGACGATGGAAAGTTTGCTTTCAGATTTCACCAAGTATGATGTGCATTTCAATGATGCTACTCGATATTAGTTACGTCAGTGTGAGAAGACGGATAATGAAACCTGCTAGTTTTTAATTTCGTCACGTTGAACGTAAAACCAAGGTAGAAGTAACAACTGTAAAGCTGAATAAATCGGGAAAAACTACAGGATTTCATGGTTGTTCATCAGCTGTGAGCATAGCCTCAATACAACCTAACGCAGCATCCTCCTCCAATACTGACTGTTAATCAACAAGGACCTCTGTAGTTCGACACTCGCTGAACTTAATGCATTAGATCAAACTACGTATGACCTAAAACCATTCTAGTTGAAAAATAACGTCTTTATATTTAACATACAACAGTATTGCTGATGAGTCGTTGGAGAATTGGTTAATTTCAAGTTGAACAACACCCACAAGTGATCGCAGCTGTCGCATTTCCATATATTTTCCAGTCGGCCCATTTCGAAGAGAAATATTAGACCTGAGTTTCGTTTTAACTGGAGCCCATCAGTAGTGTATATTCTTGCCACCGCCAGAACTAGAATTCCGTTCACTCCTTCATGAGGCGTGGTTATGGATTGGAGTTAAAAAACAGTAACTTTGTCTCTACTCGAGGCGATCCAGCAACCTGATCATTACTCACAAACGAAAGTGGTTGAGCGTTCACACATGATAATTCGGTCATGCCTAGTGTGAGGTCAGTGACGCAGTGGTAAACACGCTCGCCTCATGAAAGCGAGACCGGAGTTGTAGTCCCGGCCGTGGCAAGGATATGCACTATTGACGAGTTTTGATGAGAGCGAAACTCGAGTCTAGTGCTTCTTTTCAAAAGGGGCCGACTGGAAAGAAGTCGAGTTGTTTAGATTCAGGCGGTTTCTGATAGCATCCCACATATATTGTCCCCAGTTTCTTTTATTCATCCCCCTATTACTAAAGAAGTTTTTTTTCCAAACAATGTTCATCTCAAATTTGCATGGTTCATTGTTTATTCAAAAACAAAAGTGTTTCAAATTGCCAGATAGAAATGGCCTTACACATGTACTTAATTACAACGACAATTGAGATGGCAACTGCGTTAAATGAACAATGTGAAATCTGTCAGACGATAACTACAAAGCTGCCTTCAGGCTTCATTTAACCTCCGACACCTTTAATCGCTCAAGCTGGCCGTTAATTGTGTAAATTGGATCGATGCACTACTGAGTCCATTCAAACGCTTGTCATAATGTGAACATTTATTGTTATTTTGCTGATGAGTAGTCGGGGATTTGGTTAATTTTCAAGTTAAACATCA
>JTDE01001159.1:91911-117249 GCA_014338405.1 Paragonimus skrjabini miyazakii
GAGTAATGATCAGGTTGCCCGATCGTCTCGAAATGGAGACACAGTTACTGTCTGTTAACTCCAATCGATAACCCCGCGATTAGGACTTCCTAGACTGGTCGAGATCTCCGATCTCGCGCCAAGCAAGAAATTGTTCCGTTCAATTTAGTTATATTGGTAGGTTAAAGCAAACTATACAGATTACGTGGGAAACAAACATCCTTATGAGATCATTTTCCTTTCATTTCGAAGTTTTTCTCAACCTCCATAATCATGCCGTTTAATACTAGTTCTCATATGGCTCTAACACTTTATTCGAGGGTAACCTTGGTGATTTGACGGTCTAGTTGCACGTTAGCCAGTTAACTTCCAAAGTGCTCCCTAGACCTAATTTAAAGGGCAAATACAACGGAGCCATCAGTCTTCAATCATCTCTGCTCTTATACAAGCTAGTGCTTAGAAATGCACATCCGAAATTGTAGCTAACCCTGTGAGTTAATAGGTGGCTGATAAGTATTAGTATGTTCAAAAGAAATGCCAAACTCACTTTCAGCTTTCGATAACTCTAAAAGAAAAATCCCGTGAAAAGGAACCAAGATTTTCACCAAGTTGGGTGGAGGTGCGGCTTTGGTTCATCGGTAATTGATTGGACAGTTGGAATCATCCACATATGCGAGTGATGCAAGTTTTTTGCAACAGGGGATTGTGTTACAGTACTCAGCATAATAGTTACTTAAATTTTAGCTTTCATGTGGCTGATATAGAATATCATGCGCCGCATTAAAAAACACTCCAAACATTTGTCACTTCTGAGGTGGGTAGATAAAGGTGACGCTCATCATGTTAAGTACCTTGAACTGTTGATAAGGGAAACTGTGATAGTACATGTGTAATGAATATAACAGTTCTGCATTGCCTCCATGCTTACTTCGTGTTCACACTCACCTGTCTTTAACCGTTGACAGACTGAAGCAAAAAAATGTTTTTTTTCAGCTGAGGACATGGAAATCAAACTAAATTAATTTGGTGAAGTCTACCTGTTTTAGTATATTCGTAAACACCCTATCAAATTTCGTGATTCATTTGAAATTTATTCAAGTGTACCTGTTCCAACCAAGGAAACCACTGAAAAGAAACAATTGTCAGCAATGGTTCAAAGCAAAAATAAAAATTGAAGCAGGTGAATGTCCCTATTTTGTTAACCACAAATATCAACTGCGCCCTAAGCGATCTTTTTATTATTGTGTTTACGTTTCGTAATCTAAAATGGTAGTAAAAGTGAATTTGTGAAGAAATGCTTGTTTGTTAGATCTCACAAATCAAATTTGCTGAGAAAATGTGAGGCCATGATAAGCCGCTCCACAGCGCCTCGTCTTCCTCTCATATTTTAACACTGCCGTCATGTTAATGAAACATCATACGTATTATATAGTGTCCCGATAAATCTCATCTTTCCAACCACAAAATACCAAGTAATGTACTGACTAGCCATATTTCCTCTGGGTACAGAAGCTACTGTGAGTAACACAAAAAGGCGAAGTAAAACACACCTTGGCAAAAGGTACGGAATGTCAAGCATACAGATGATGCTTTCGACATTCGGATTAGATGAAACAAATAATGGATCACAGTGCAATTTTCTAAAATTACTCACTTGTTTCCAAATCGTATATTTCTTATAAAACAGTAATGAGGAGATATGTGTTATCCGAAACGCTGATTATAGGAATAACTCATATTTACATTTATACTACCGCGAGTTAAATTTCCATAAACGCATTACGTTTATGCTAAATCGTTGCAGGAGTTCGCTAAAAGGTGACATCTGTCGTTCTAGATTTCAAACAAATGAGGACGGTGTAAAACAACAGGAACTTCATGTAAGATATGCGATCAGACATCATTTTGTTAGCTCTTTTTAAGTGATTACGCGAACTAAAGTGCAATGGTATGGAAACTCAGAAGTCTACAAACAAAATGTAGAAAGCGGTCGGTCACTGTTCAGTCAATTGATCAAAAATAATGATGATCGATACTGATCAAGACGTGAAGTGGGAACAAAGAACAAGAATAAAGAGACAAGAATATCAGACATATTCAATCTATGTAAAGCGCTAACAAGTTACCGATAGACCCATAACCGTTTGTTTTTGAACATATAATGGTGGTATCATAAACTGTATTACAAGCGCCACGGACAAACCAAAGAATTCATGTTCACTGATGTTGTATTCAAGAACGACGGAAAATACCAGTAGTAAGTAAGCTTTATTAAAGCTACCGTTTCATGTAACGTTACGGAAAACTGTCAGTCCACACGGTCCAGGCAGCCGATGCCCGCATCTGTTATCGATCGCTTGAAGGTCAGAGCAATCTGATTGGCCGACTGCATGGCTCACTTGCATTCGATTGGACACAACAACTGACAAATAACATGGAATATTTTAAGTGTAGCTGTTCGGTGGTCAAGTGCCCGTGAACTTTTTGTAATTGCACTCTCTGAAGTTTTACTTTTGACAAATACAATCCATTTGAGGAGTTTTTCAGGGCCTGAGTGTGCAATGTCCTCAATGTGCAACCAACGTACTACAAAGCGCAGGTACAGCCACCGGATTTCTTCTCAAAGTTGATTATATGCCAGTTGTTGAGTTCAACGCAATCAGTTTGGCTAATGTATAAGTGCCAATTACTGTTGTGTTCATTCTTTGTACCATAAACATTGCCACATTTTCCCCAGTGTAGGATACAGAATAGAGCACATGTTATCAGGGCACTGATATAAGAGCTGGTTGGCAATCAAGCAACATAGAATTTGAACAAAACTAATAGAATATCCATTTTGTATAAGAACTTGGCGATTAACACCAAGCTCCTCAAAAGCATGTTCTTGCGAACAGGTTTTATGAATTCGATAGCATAGTCTATACTCAAGCCTAAGTTTGTTCAAGGCCTTTACAATAAAATAATTCGCCCGTTCACGTTTTATTTTTGAAAAAGCTTCTGTAGAGTGATCCATCATCACTCCTAGTCAGTTCCACAACCAGAGAGAATATCTGACTTTTCGCCCCAATTCCGGTAGTAAATTTATGCTGGAGTGCGGGCTTTTACGTTATGTGCGCATATTTCCCATTTCGTTGTAAGAGTCGCACACTACAAATGTCATCAACGTATCTTCTGTACAAGTATACCGAAGTGACAATGCATCCTGACTGTTTCTCAAAAGGAGTCATGAAAATATCCGCTGACAAAGGCCCACAGCAACCACCTTGAAATGAAATTGTCCATTGGTTAAAAATGCACATTACGGGTATATAGGGTAGGAAGGCTGCACAAATAAAGCATAGCAAAAGCTCCTCATAACACAATCATAGATGATGCTCCTCACCCCAGCCAATGGTTTTACCGCTACGCTCTATATCCTAAGTTTTCTATCCAGAAGCTACTTGTAAATATGCCACCAAATGGGTTGTTGCCAAGTAGTGAATAACATACCACAAACAGCAAGCAGAGGCGAAATCACAGATAGTTCGACTAGGCACATATGGACATAAGCTCTGTTATCGAAGTTGTGCGAATGCAGCTTGTCTGACGAGTGGTATTTTTGCTCCAAATTAATTCTCACTTAACAATTTTACGGTAAGCGTTTTATTCTATGCCTTATGAGGTGGTCAACGTTTTTGTTAGTCTGTATATCTGTCACCTCAGTGGTTGTTTCTTCATTCGATACATAAACTCATAACCACCCGCTGTATTAGATATGTTCTGGCATTCATTCGAAAATGACTGTGCTAAGTTAACCTGTCTGTCAATTTCGAATACTCACTGATTTGAAGTATACGCTTCCCCAAGTGAATGATTGTTGACCAATTCGGACGCCTAGAGTCCACCTCATGCATCTAAATCTATGACTACTTAATTAAGCGTTCAACTCAAAATATAGTGAATTTTAATTATACGTTTCACGTGGTTACCTAGACGTTTCACGCAAGACTAATCCTACCATTTCATGCTTTTTCCTTTGACGGCTATTGATACTGGACAGTCTTTATTTACAAAATCCGAACTTATATGCTTTACGCTTTTCTTCGTTAGCGTTAACACTTGACAATAACCATGTTTTCTAACAAGCACTTTTGACTCAATAAATCGCAACAGCAGTACTAGTGAAACAGTAAATATTTAATCTTTTGTGTTACCTGAACATCGAATCAAGTACAAAGATTTAGCAAACAGTGCTTTAAGGTATGATGGAAACGAAGGGCGCGAAAAGCTTAACAGCGTGTAGAAACCTATTGCAGGGACCTACACAAAGTAAGGCTGCAGATTCGTCAGCATTCTGACTTATCAAAACTTCACTTCCATTACTGCAGTATTTTTTAAGTAATACGTCATCAGTGTTCGTGTTGCGTCGGTGATGAGCAACGCAGATTTTGAGTGATGTTCCGGAAGCAAGCAATATATATTTGTTACTTTAGTATTTTGATAGTATGCGATAAGCTAAATTCATTTTTGTATTTATGATTATAATCTACTGTGTTCATATAATTGCTGCAGAGTAGCTTAAATTTACTGGTTGCACGTTTACAAAAGTTTCTCTTTCTTCCAAATGACAACCGTGTTGATCACTTCACCACTGACATTTCATCAGGTACCACCCATTTAATTTGTACGGAAACTCAGCCAAATATGCCTGTGAACAATGCTAAGATCACTCGGTGGCTTGCAAGCTGTGATCACGGAATTTCTTTAATTGTTGAGTGTCATTTTTATTACTGCCTCTTAGTGGATGATTGTGGCATACCCTCGTTGAACATCATTCGCATACGTTCTCGTGACATTATGACCACCAACACTGTACGTAGGGTGGATTACTCAAACCTAAGGCATCTTGATTAGCCTGAGTAACTTTCGAAAGGTTTAATGCAACCATATGAAAAGAGACTTTGATGACCTCAGTGTTGGCAGAAATGACTCTTTCTGCGTTTAACGAACTGCCTTACATGAAGTTTGAGAAAAGTTATGTATTCCTATGTAGATTTTTAGTAAAACGGTAGCATTTTATCAGTCGATTTGATAACATATAGTATCAATGGTAAGACATTGCTGACCAAAGTGCTAAGTAATCAAAGTTTACAGATGATAGCACCAATGACGAGGCGGAAGCTTATATATTTGTATCTTTGTACCTTCCCTGAAATTTGTGCTAGGTAACGCCAGACAATTTATGAGAATATTCTTCAGGAAACGACCTCTGGTATGAAGAAAATAATGTGTGTTTGCCGTGGACATGTGGATCTTATCCGCAAAAACCGGAAAAAAAGGAATGCGTATAGCCTTCTGAAATTTTTAAAAGCCGCTGAGCGTCCATGTTAACAAAAGGGTCCGTCTAAACTAACACTAGCTATCATTTCGTTTCCATACAAACGAAAGTCAGCCGACCGGTATATGTCGATTTCTCAATTCGTATCACCATATCTGATCAATGCTTTAATTTATGCTAAATCATCCCTGGACAGAATGATTTCGTGACTGCGCCAGTTAATCTTTATGTCACGGAAGCAGGCCGATGTAGGGGCAAGTAAGTCGACTCAAATAGACTTGTTGTAGATCACCCTATTTTAGTGAGCGACCATCGCATTCAGGCCCCTCGGACTAATGGCTTGCGTGAAAACAACGATTATTTGTAGTCCGTAGATTACTTTACTCCCGGTGGTTGCCCTTTTCACTTACATCATTTTGATTTGCATCCGTTTGTTCCCCAGCCAATTCGATTGTTCACATTCATGATTACTGATATTTAGTAGTTAAACGAAGTACAAAGTGTTGGCATCAAGTAGTTTGCGTCCCGGTTATTCTACCTTACAAAGCATTAAGGTTGTACACATGAAGTTTCAAGTAAAACTAGCATAAACAGGAAATAAAGAGTCAGATTATGATGTTTGTTTCATCACAGCACGCTGCCTGATGATCATAATTGATCCAATATTCCTTATCTATTTTCTGTTGACTGCGAACGAAATCATGAGAACACATGAGTCATGGCATTGGTGGAGGATGCAGCTAAATCAGAAAACCATTGTAATCATCTGAAACACATATTTGCACTCTGCTGACAGTCCCGAATTTTGGTTTAAGAAGCCGATGCCTAGTACACGAATGTTTTGAGAAAAAGGTTAAGTTATTTACCATGGTTGATCTATCATCTTTTAGCAGCTTAGGGTACGCGAGTTGAGGCTGTTGAACGTTTTGTATGCGTTGTTCATTGCGCAGTTGGTTACAACGAGTTGTTTAATCGTATATCTGCGAACATTCCATTGACAAAGCTGTATCAGCTTCACAAGGATTATCTAATCCAAACCTGTCCACTAATTTTACCAGTTTGCGATACTTTTATAAAGAAAACTTACTAGTTCCACGGGGAATAAAGCGCACTAAAAATATGTAACATAATGAAATGTGGTTGTATGTACATGGATTGAAGAAGGGACGTTGTAGTGCTACATATAATGACTAAGGGTGAAACTGAAGTACTCGTTCGTATAAGTGCACGGTACATTGCAAATAGTCCAGTTCGTTTAAAAATTAAGGAGAGTTGCATGTTATCTCATATAAATATATTTGTGCAAAACTCGTTTCAAAGTGTAAAAGCCATCTATGGGTAACAGAAAATATAATGCTATTTTCTGCGTTGTTTTTGTTGTAGTTGCATTTAACTCTCAGTAAAAACTGCACAATAAAAATTACTTCGCAAGGTGTATGTCTACTTCAGATACTGACCAAACATGTAAACCTGAGTTCATTCTGTTGGGTGTTATCCACTTAGTGAGAATGATGAGTGCACATCTTACTTACAAGGCGTTCTGAGAATAAATTCGTACCACAAACTTAGTATCCAACACACAATATACCCGGATAATTTTACCCAACTAAAACAGGACTTGTGTTGACGAACTCTCTATTTCTTGATTCCCGAACGTTTAGCTCAATCGTTAAATGAGAATTAAACTTACAGTACTTCTCAAAATTGTCCAATACTAAACAATGTTGGGAATAAATATAGCGAAACAAGTGGGGATTAATTTAAACTTTGAGGATGTAAAATGATAACTTCATGAACGCACCAGCATTCATTCATAAAATTAATCCCGGCATTTGAATGTCATACATGCATAACGCGAGAATATTTTATTTTCAACTGCATACTTCAAACATCTGCCGAAGCTAATTTTAGGGAGACCGTATATGTTATTTAGACAGGAATATTAACTGTGAGGATCCCATGGAATTTAGCGTTACTGGCTTGCGTGGTCAGAAATCATCGTAAATAACAGATATTTTCCAAGACCTAGTAATAAGTATCATGTCTGAATATATATTGCAAAGTAGTCTAAAGAAAAACGTTTAGTTGATTTGTTTAGGTGAATGGTCACTGACTGGCTGTGACATGTTATTATATGAAACTTGTGTTAACCGGCGTTCACCTTCAAAAGATCTGTGTCTAAGTGGGTGCAGATAGGACTAAGCTGCAACATTACCACATATTGTCACATACTTCCGTAAGTAAAGAAATATTATTCATCACACCATGGATATATTACACACTTGCAATGTCACAATATATTATACAATACATGCAGATAATATATTATACAATATATTATACACTTCCGATGTTACGATGAGTCAAAGACTGAACCCGAATGAGGGGAACATAGCAGCTGGTAATCACAACCAGACTGTGCACAAAATCATCCGTTAAGAGACATTTTACTCACTCAGATCAAAATAGTTTCCCACTGGAACGAAGATATAATGTACGGCGTGTAGAAACATGAAGCATCGAACAACACCGTCGTTTCGAGCTGGGTGTATTGCATCTTAAATACTAGTCGATGAAGGCTTATGAAGCCTGTAGGAATGAAGTTGTCTTAAAATGTATTTGAAAACAAGTTCTTCAGTCAAACGTGATTGTTTACTGCACAACAATAAACAATTTCAAATGAAATTCTGTATTCGGAAGTGTTAACCCGGAAGGAAAAAAGATTGTTTCTCAGGGCAGATCGGAGATTGGAGCTGGTTGCTGCTAACCAATCAATGTTTTCAAATAAACATCTATATTCGTAATTGTGTTGTTCATAAGGGACGGTAGAGAAGATTATTTTGGTGAACATACGAGTCTAGGAGTATAAAAACCTTTCACTGTATGAACCGTGTTGTAGCGTGGACACAAGGCTGATTACAGAGCATGATTAGCATGTCAGACAGGTTTACATTAGTTTCGTAAAGAACGAAGTGTAATTTCCAATCTTACATTAGCCGTTTGTGCTGTAATCCAATTATTGGCGTGCATTATTGTTAAGTTTGATGTGATAAGACAACTTTATTTTGTGCATATAAAATAGGTCGCAATGTGTGTTCCGCGTTTCGTACACAAGCGGCCAGATTCGATATGTAATTATAGCCGTTTTAAGTTAATCTGTCCTGTAAAACTCCTTCTGGACTATTCTACGTCTGGGATAAATGTTTTCGTTTCAAGCCCCACGGTGCGAGTAAAATTTAAAAAATGGTGACACCAAAAGGAAGAAGGAAATGTTCAAATTCAATAGGGGTGCTTCTTATCCAGCTTCTCTGAGTCCCATAATTTGCAATCGATAACAACGTGCTTGGTGAGCAATAGATGTTGAATAACCAACGCTAAACTGCAGTATACTTACAATTAGGATAGATGGAAATATTGTATGTGTCGTGGCAAAAGATTGTCTAAGCTACATTTATGATACTTATGGAGCAACCCACCGACCATACAACATTGTGAGGAAGCTTATAAGAAAAGCAGCTGGTAAAGACAATACAAAGAAATCCATCAATAATTCACTTCAACAGAAGCATCTGCATGCGGTAAAACGCCTTCATGCAGTCGATACTGCGAACTAATTTCAAGAATAATGTTGGGATAATTCACAACACTAACTAAAGAGCCGGCTGAATTGGCTACTGTAGTACTACCAACAATGCCGTCGGTGAGATAACCGTTTCATCAGATCTTCATTATCTACTTTCACAGGGAACATGAGAGCCAACACCATCAAAACAAGCTTAGTCCAGTATACGAGCAGCAACCAACCTCCGATTTAGGTTAACAGGCAAGCATGAATCCGGCAAGCTATTATCTCTATAAAATGCACCCATGCGAATTAACTACGGATGAATTAGCTAACATGAAATCACGTTGTTGATGGATATTCGACGGGACTATTCTGGCAGTGGCTTCTGACGCCCGCACTTCGAAATCACGGTTCGGGCTCTAGGTCAGTGTAGGCAGAACCGAGCCAGGTACACTGAACTTCGTCGGATAACAAATTGTGCAATCTGTTGATTTACAATCCCGTTTTTGAAATCACCTATGAAAACTAACGTTTTAAATGCAGATATTATCAAAAATGTTAGGAAGACGTGCGTGGTAAACAATATTCGGGCTAGGAAGGTCACCAATGGGTGCATGATAACTGCGACAGGTCATCGAGTAAGGCAGTTTGCAGGGCGACAGCACCGTCGGCTGACTCGTATTAACCCTGTTGTATAGGATGACATGTCTGCACACGTAACTACATGTAATATGGACCGATACCTATGGTGGGTGTTAATCATGGGCCCATAACTGTAGATTACTTGGTGGATGCGAATATGACAAAAACAATTTCGTTCGTTGAAAAAGTGTTTTACATGATAGAATATTGGCCATCCCAATAGAGTAGGACATGTACCTTAGCTCACTTGAAGTAAAATGTTCACTAAATTTAGTTGTAACTTCTTATCCACAGATCAAACAAGTATTAACTATGCCAGTTCTAGGTACACACCTTCTGCTGCGTGTTTAATTTCTTGTCTAAGGTTTTAGCAATGGTACCATGTTTTTGGACAAGCAACGGGAAATTGTGCGTCTGAACAAAGCTGCTGAATTACTTGGTATTTCTGATGCAATAATTGTTTCCAAATTTACCTAATAAACAAACGGAATGGCGCTAACAATTCATTTCATAACAGTCGCAGCCGAACAACTAGTTATACCATCGAGTAGTTTCAAATGTTACTTGGGTGATTATTTCACCAACATATAGTAAGCGGTAGATTAATATTGATTGCTCTCCCCAATATTCAAACGATGAACTGAAGCAACTCCGGCGTAACGGGGAAATCAACAACCTGAACTTTTGTGTTGTTTATTTGAAAGGCCCATCAGGACATTTGATTGATTTAATAATGTCGATCTCAAAACAAATGAACTTCCAGGAAACATTGTCATAAATCCTTTAGGTTACAACAAGATCGCAAATGAACAGATCTAAACAGAGTGCTCATTAACTGATCATGAGGTGAATAGTTTCAGGTCTGCTAGATTGTTTCTTAAAAGAAGTCTAAACTTTGGTTTCGATGGCACTAACATTAAGGTGTGTCGCATCAGGCTAAAAAGTAAAATTTCAAAACAGATGGCTGTTTTTCTAGACCTTTTGTTCAATTTAGAGTAGTGCATACTACTTGGTTTCTGGAGACAGGAATTGTTTAATTGTCGCAGTCCATATTAATTGTTGCTTGCATTAAGCGATTTTTCCCTGTGGCAGCGTATCACTTTATTCTAAAATCTTCTGATGTCTAGGAATATAGACAAGACTTAGCAATTACTTCTGTTATGGCTTACGAACTGCGTTGGTAGTGATCACGCAACGTTAGGCCTGTATTTTAGTATTTATGGAGACATTACGTTTTTCAAGTTAGTGATGGACGAGGAAGTAAACAAGAGAAAACCGGGCATTACGTTTGTATCGTCAATTCGTTCAAGATCATTTACACGTGGGCGTGGTTGAATACATGTTTGTGAGTAGTGAACAAGTTCAGTCTTATGCAGCAAATAATACAACTATCAGCTGGAGACAGGTGGAAATTGGGGAGTTTAGCATTTGTGCCATGTCACGACAGTATCAGCTTTTCATCGTTCTGATGTTTATCTAAGTTGTATACCTATAAACTGTACAAGAAAACGCTCCATGCTGCCGGCTAACCTTACTATTTCAACCCACCATATTTACGTATCGCCATGACGCTTATGCATAAGAATGAGATATTGATTCACCCCATGCAATTCATTGATTCTTAGCTAAGCTACTAACATGTGGAAAGTACTTTTAAATGTTTTGCAGGTGTCTCATCCATTACACTATCCTGCGCTGAATTTGTCATATTACACCCAGAGATCCGCGATTTACTTACACTTGCGTGAGTTGGTTTTCACTGATGTTTACTTGAATCTCGTGTTTAAAACTGGCACTTTTCCAACGTTAATTTATTCATTGGTGAGTTGACACTGCATGTACTTTAGATGCTGTCAAGTGTCTATTTTATTAGATATTCTATTGCCTGATTAAAAAATTGTCCATTGTTTATACGGACGGCGTGATAAATGCACGTCAGCTAACTTCGTCGTTGAAATGGTGCACTATCCGAACACGCTGATGGGATTGGTTGTTTGTTTTTGTATTTCATTTACAGACTGAAGAAAAATGCCAATATATAGTATTCTTGCCAAACGAATTTTATAATGTTATCCTTCAAGATTATTCGTGATAGCTTGATAATACGACATTCCTTCGGTAGGCCACCATTAAAATTAGTAAGATTACATTCACAATCATTTTGCTACTGATAAAGTGTGATCAATTTTCCGGACGTTACTACTTCAATGAGCTTCTGAACATTCTCTTTGCACAAACACTCATTTCGCGAAATGCATTAATATATTTTGTCTGCACATCTAATCTAAAATGTTGTACTTTCACGTGCTATGGAAAACGTTCATGAACATCTTTCGATAGATCCACCCGAGGGATAAGCAGTTCAGTTATTCAATTTGTGACTATATTGGAAAACCCTGTATTAAGACACCGTTCAGTTGCAGACACGGGAGTGCCGTATATGTAATTGTCCGGTCGACGAATGAAGTATAAGAGAGCAATGGTTTCAGTTTGTCCTTTGAAGCATACCACATTGTTAATGGGACCATGTCTAGCTCAATGTGCAGCCAAACTGTGTGTTTACAACATAGCGTACATAAAACCACCACGCCTCTCTGAGAACCCACGCAAGATAGTTTACATTTCGCTCGACTGTTCAGTCCAATAGCTGCATTATGTTGACGCCATTGCAGAGACATTTTGCGGCTCAGATCCTGAAATGAATTCTGGCAGCCCAGCAAATCAGGCGTTTGAGCTTTTCTCATGTATCTTAAGTTCCAGTTTTACCAAACTTTACTAGCTACTAATCGCAGCAAACAGTTAGAAATAGCGAATTATTTTCGCCCAGGAAACGAAAGTGTTTAGAGTCAATTTCAACCGTTTTATGTGATAACAACAACAATTCTGCTCCCCGATATGGATGTGAACTTTCAAAAACAAACTTTATTATGGCAGATTGCAAATTGTACAATGCACTATAAGAGTGGGGGAGTGGGCAAGATTTACCTTCGTTTAGGAATTCAATGCCTGCAATTTGAATGTAACATTAGACTAAATGAATCAGTTCTGCATTTCAATGAATCGGTAGGTTGCGGGAAATTTAACTCGAGACTAACTTATTAATTACGCAGATATCAATAAACCGATAGTTTGTCTAATACTTGATGTTAAATGGAATCTTTTTTACTGTGGCAAACGCATTAGACGGATAAAGTTTGCTTCACATTGCATATATGACCTTAATAAGACGTGTTTCCATTAATGCTGTTACACATATATTTCTGTCATCTAAATTGTATATGATTTTATTTAACTGATTTTTATACTATAGTCTGCAGGGTAAATATTGTGAACAAACTAGTTACACAGTCCCCTGCAGCACAACGAAAACTTTGCATTCGAAAATAAGTAGTACAGTGGTTTTGTCCACTAGTCCAGATAGAATCCCTCCATACCTACATTTTAGATAGCACAAGGAAAGTTAGAGATGAGGGTTTTCCATGGAATGCGTTTTATTCGCTTGTGTTAAAGGGTTTGCAGATGTCACTGACCCCACTAGTAGGTAAATTCTAAAGATTAGCCAATCATACTGCGTAGAGAAGTAGTGCGAAACTTTTGGTTAACTTAAATTGAATATCGTTCAAATCTGACTGCATTTTTACAATACCGTTGGCTTCTCAGTTAGTACCTCACATAGAGAAGCACCAGATTTGATTTCTGTTGTCGTAAGAGCTCTTAATCAGCGTATATGCTCCCCATGGCCGGCACCTGAAATATCGTTTCACGAATTCTTGATCTTCGTGATTTCATCTCATCAACCAGTCTTGCTCATGGGGTCATTCATTGAACTTTACAGAAGATTCCAATGTATTCACTCGAGGCAATCGGGTGATGTGAGCATTAATCATAAAGCAAAAGTGACCTATGCTTAAATGTGAACCTACTGCCAAAATTAAAGTAAGGTCTATGATACAGATATCGACACGACCGGCTCACGAAAGCGTTGCCGGAAACTGAATGCAAGGTATGCATTGTTGACGGGCTTGTTCTGGATAGAAAAGCTAATACGTGCTTCCCCTGGAAAGGAGTCAACTAAAGATTACGTGGGAACAAGACGGCTCTGATTCATTTCTTTGCGTGTTCAATGTATGTGAATGACATTTTCGCCGTTTACCGTGTGCTAATTTTATCTGAAAATCATTTCAGTCATTTTGTTCCGTTTGTCGGTAATACAAAGACCCCGAACTTTCCTGTGTTAGCTTTTGTCAAGCTGCATTTGGTGTTGTGATCTAGATGGCCAAGTTGCGATAACCGTCTGAAAATGACTATATTGATGTGCACATACAACTCATGTTTGATTTTGTGCGCTGTTTGCAACATTTCACGGTAGAACAACTGCAATGTTTGAATTAATTGGGTGCTGTTTATCAAACTGCTATTCAAGAGGGCAATCTTCTTTCTTCAGTTAAAGCTGTGGAAATCGCAGTTGCACGCATGTGAACAATATAACAGATATTATTTTCTGTTGACGAGAAAGCTTTTCAGTTTATTGATCAGTCACATATCCAACCACCAGTAGGGTGAATCATCAATAAATTCTGCAAACGCCTTCCATGTCATACAACTGAAAAAATTAGTTTGAGTTGCAAACTGAAAAACAAAATCAAACATGTGTAAATCATATTTAATTACACCCGCCGAAGATTAATTTGGCAAGTGTGATAATGTGTTAATCTGTGTTTTAGTTGTCACCTAATTTTCAATTTTCGACTGAGTGTGGTTTCATTTGATTAAGCAGCACCAATAGCAAGTTGCCAACAAATCGGGATAAACAGTACACTCATCCATAGTTTCGCGCGCTTGATGATTGGTCATCGTGGACTGAAAGCTTAGGGTTCAGGTACGGCGAATCAACTTGTTCACGATAGTTTAAACACAAAAGGTTGTTGCTGGTTGATTAAACTCCATGAAAAGTGTATACATCCATTGCTTGTAACCAGTAAACTGATATATAAGTTGATGTATAACTGTTCAACTTTTAGGAAGGTTTGACTGGTGTTTATCTAACAGCAATATGTTACTGTTATGTGCAAAGTAGTAAAAGTTGTGTGATTTATACAATGCAGAATGGTCTCACTGAGTGGTTCTGCGTTAGACAGGGGAAAATTGAAGCCAGAAAAACAGGAGAGAAGAATCAGAGGAGTATTTATGTTCCTTTGAGAAAATCAATAGGAAAAGAAACCAAACTATTACATGACAAATACATTGATTGCCAACTTTAGTATACAACGAACGACATTATGCACAACTTAACAAAAACCTATCTTTGGATGATTTCACGTAACAAAATCTGTTAATACATTAGCTTTGCGGATGTAATGAATTCCTGCCGCAGATGAGCATAAAATTGGTTAAGTACGCAGTAAAACCTGGCGTCGTATTCCTGCCGTCAGTGTGCCGTGTGTTTCTTCAAACGTTTCATTTCAAATGACATTTATAACATCGTAAAGAACACTCACTCAGAATGCGTGTTAAACCAAGTAGTGAGGAACCTCGTTTCCTTACAAACTGGTAATGGACGAGGTCTGACGTATCCACGATGAACATAGGTGAGTAAATCTTGTCTTTCTGTGGATATGATTTGTACTTAATCGGTTTTTCATCAAACACATTTTTATGCCGGTGACGGCGATCACAACGGGTCCACTGTTGTTATGATGATGACGTGCAAAACAAATTGTCACACAAATACTGTATGCCAAAATGTGTTTCACGGAGATGTCGGTTTTGTAGACAAACCAACGCCATGGCATTTTTACCGTACGCATATAATAAAAACCTTAGCAGAAAAATTCAACTGGTTCGTCATTGGCAGGTTATCCATTTGCTAGCCGAAGTCCCTGGTTAGTCACTTGAAATCATCAGTTAGTTAGCGGATAATACTGGTTAACACGTAGATCCTGTTTGGACAACAATATGTTTACCGGGAAGTTATCAACATTTTTCTAAATCTTGCACGTGTTTCGAGGTTGAAGATATCACCTATGTCATAAGAATATAACTTTGTATGTGCACACTGAGGAACGTTTCGAAATGTTTCTCCGAAATAATATAGTGTACACATTGTCAGAAGAAACAAATTGGTTGTGTTGATAACAAACCAAGTATCGTACCATCATCCTGAAGTGCGTCCACTGCAAAACACTCACAGATATGAGGTGAAAATTCATTAGTATATATAATGCTTAATGGTACAGAACAGTATATCTCAATTAGCAGCCATCAAATTCGTATTTTCCACAAAGCAACAATTGGTTTACTATAAAAGAGCAGGACGAATTCCAGCGTTTGTTTTGACTGAATGCACTCTCTCTTGAAATACTCGTACTCACCCAAGCTGGAAGCGTCTGTAAACAGTCACAAAGCACGAGTAGAAATTCAGGTAGTAACACTCTGTGAGATGAAATGCTGTAACATTGTTTTAACAGCTGAGAAGTTAGAAATCACGATAATATGAGCACCATCCTATAT
Organism: Paragonimus skrjabini miyazakii; assembly: GCA_014338405.1. Taxonomy (NCBI): domain Eukaryota; kingdom Metazoa; phylum Platyhelminthes; class Trematoda; order Plagiorchiida; family Troglotrematidae; genus Paragonimus; species Paragonimus skrjabini miyazakii. Next base: position 107,928 of record JTDE01001159.1, read on the forward strand.
TCAGTCTAACAACTACGAATGAAGTGAGAAACTTTATCTCATGAGCATATCAAGCTCACTGAATAAGCGACACAATATCCAGTAATTACAATGTTACCAAGCCCGTGTGTTGTCAAGTGATAGTTTATGACTCAGAAGAAGTCTATGACTTTATCTGACATATTGAACTAGGTTGGGCAAACAGGAACTTCCATTTGTATCTTCAAAGTGGTCAGGGGAATGTGACTGCTAAAACTGTTTGACGTAATCTTCCATAAATAAGTTGCCGATTGGTCGGTATCAGGATGTATCACTACATTATGTTCTCCGCACAGAGTTCTGTAAATAGCACCGAAGGTCCGTGCGTGGATCAAATGACTTCAGAACGACGTTTATTTCATGCCAATGAAAACGACAGATTAGTGTAGGATACTACTGAAAATATCAAACTCATCCAAAGTATCTGAAAATAAGCCGAAGTTTCCACAAATATTCGTAACACGGGTAACTTTTCAACCGTGTTGTCCACGGGGTTGTCAGATCAAACGCTCTTTTCATACCAAGAAACAAGTCATGTACTAGGTATACGAACGGACAACCAATAATTCGAGTGACTGGGTTGCAGGTTGACTTCCTCGTAGCGAACAAGAAATAGGGGAAAAAAATATTTGGCATATCTATCATTTGACGTTTTTGACCAAATAACATGCTTCTGCAATATATACACAAGATATCTGCATCCATCAGCATATGCTAATTATAAAATGGGCACATGAAGTGCTGCATAATATGATACATGTTTCTCGATAAATCATTTGTTATTGTAACAGTCGGCCGTCTCATAAACGAATATTTTTTGGTGAAAACCCCTTGACGAGGTTGGACAAAATTTGCCCAAATAATAACTACGATTTGTGAGGACTACTTCAAATATACATTATTATCAAGGAATAAAACTTTAAAACATCTAAAAGGACCATGTTACCTGTTTACAAGATATGAGAGCTGACAGGTCACATAAACTTGATCGACTAAAATGATTTGTGTTTCTCCGCGTTGGGAGTTTCACTGACGGATGTGATGTTGGAATGTGTCGAATTGACAATTTATCCCAATCCAGTTGATTAGTCACTGGACTCTATCTCTGAAAGCCTGCAGTGGACGAATAAGCACGTGTCTATTGACAAACCTTACAATCTATTTTCTCGCGTCTCTTACTAACCAGCTTCGCAAGGTTGCCGCCAATAATTTAATACCGCCTAATTTGTTGCTAAATAGTTTCTTTCAATTTGAACATCACCTATAATTGATCGCAGTTGTCGCATTCCCATAAACGATCCAGTCGGCCCCTTTTAAAAAGAAGTACCAGATTCAAATTTCGCCTAGCAAGTTTAATGAGATTGGAGATCTCGACCTGTCTAGGAAGTCCTAATCGCGGGGTTATCGATTGGAGTTAACAGACAGTAACTGTGTCTCCATTTCGAGACGATCGGGCAACCTGATCATTACTCACAAGCAAAAGTGGTTGAGCGTTCACATATGATAATTCGGTTGTGCTTAACGCGAGGTCAATGATGCAGTGGTAAACACGGTTGCCTCATGAACAGCATATCCGTGGTTCAAGTCCCGGCGGTGGCGATGATATGCACTACTGACGAGATCTAATTGGAGCGAAACTCCAGCCTAGTGCTTCTGCTGTTCGAAAGGGGCCGATTGGATAGTCTATGGGAATGCGACAACTGCGATCAATTGTGGGTCATGTTGAGCTTGAAACAAACCAAATCCTCATCAGTGATACGTAGCTTCTGCTGCTTGCCGTCAACGATTCTGTGAACTGATTTCATGTAGAACATATCGATAAATCTTACAAACCCTCTCTTTCTCAAAGCAACTGGGCGGAAACTTTCTTCATCGGAGTGCGGCTAGAAAGATAGACATATAACACAAATGGTCCGAAAAAAAGGATTTGAAAATTAGCAAGAGACTTACTTATACTCAGTTCTGATAGAATTTTACATAAACATTTACGATGAACATAACAATAAATTGAACGCACGCTAAATTACCGGGTAGCTGTGAGACGCTTACTACGCAACTAAAAACAACGTGTATAATAGCGTCAGATTTTGCAGCCAAACAAATCATTTTCCGAAATGATAGTAAGCAAACTGTCATAATTAAAACAAAATAATTGGAGAAAGAATGATAGGTGGCATTTGACAGTTATGTCCTGAGGACGTTGTGGGAAACGTTTTGCTAACGGACATAAAATAAACCAAATCACCTTGAATCCCTGTAAAAAGAATTGAAATGGACTGGCTGAATATTTTCATGCAGTGTATGACGAAGAAATCCGGGACTTGCAACAAAACGACTATAAAAATCTATGCTTTAAAACCGTTACAACGTAGATGCCTACCCTGTAGTTCTAACGTGAATAAGGTCGGCAAATAAAAAATTGCTATCAGCAACCACACTCCATTCAGTAAAATAGCACAGCGGAGCAAAACGATAAAAAGCCAATCGGAATATTTGCAGAACCCACTGATGGTTGTCCAGGGGTGCGACAGAGTGAGGGGTTAAAATTGCAAAGGCAGAAACAGAAGCTTACTGATAACGGCCACTGATAAACCAGGCGATTGGAAACCGGAGGGAGGAATGTACCAAAATATGAAAAACAGCGCTCAGAGTAAGAGAAAATATGAAACAAAAAAGGACGATAACAAACAATATGCAAACATAATGACGAGATACACTCCCGCAAAAATAAGAGTTCTGAGACGTTTGCACAAATAGAAGGAAGGAAGGCAAAAAACACGCGACCACTTTGTCAAAAAACAGATAAGGTGCTAAAACAGGAAAATACCTTTAGCGCCTGGCAAAACAGAATGCAGAAAAACCAGTTGAATAAGACGCGATACGTGGCTGACTTCAGAAATGATACAGTAAACTACTGAGAACACATATCTATGGAAACAATCCTCATGTGAAAATAATCAACGTAAGTGACTTCCCCTTGCCAACAACCAATATCACATTCCGCTTTGTTAAAACAGGTATTCAAAATTCATCAGTATGCACTCCACCACATCGTGGATCTCCTTCGTATCATTTTGTTTTCACGACCACAACAAGCCGATCAAATAGTACGTTGACAAACAAGTCAATGATATAAAACACTTCGAGGAAAATAGAATCGCCTCACGAACTCACGCTCTGTTTGTTTCGTGCAGATTTGTTTTCAGTGGAGGAAAGTGGAATAAAACCAGAATGTAGCAAGTATTTAGATTGCATATTCATGGATTTCAATGAATGTTCTGTTTAATAATAGGAGAACTGAGGTATGAATTTATCCAATCAATCAGTGGATGTTCATGTTGAAATTGAGCGCAAGAACACTGTCTGTGATGCTAAGTTACAGCGGGAAAATGGATGCGAATGCTATGCGCTGTTGTTATTAAGCGGTTATTTCAACGACTAGAATGAACAGTCCAAAATACATTAGTGTGCAGAGAATCGGAGAGAAAATGGATGATGTTCGTCACCCAAGTTGTGACGACTAATGCGTTGGCTGCACAAAGCTGTTGGTGACAGTATGTGAACTAACACTAATGACCATAGTGGCAGGGATTTTGAGTCCGCCTGCAACTTGTATTGTCATGGTAAAGTTGGTGCAGCCAGAAATAAACCTATTAATAAGACATTATAAAACATGTCACCGTTCAGCATGTCCCAGTATGTCCGTTTCCATTATCCATTCACACCTAGAAAGTAACACAGAGACGTTCAATGAGAGTGATCGGAGGCGGACTAACAGAGTAAGTATGAGGCTGAGGAAACCACTTACATGGAAATCTTATCAGAACTAGTTCAATTCCCAGTGTATTGCAGACATTTAATAGGTGGTTGAATTTCCACCAGCGGGAAAGTGTATATTCGGCATCATCCATTCGCACATCTCCATCCAATAAACGAACATGAACAACTTGAATGTTGTCATAGACACTCGAGAGAATACGCTGGTTCATCCACAATCTAATAATGTGCTTAATAGAAATATTGTAAGTTTCACGAAAAATTTTCGTCCCGAAAATAAAGTGACTTACCACTCTAAATGTTCTCAAGACAAACCAGAGTACGAGTGCACAAAAAAGCTTAATCCTGCCCCCATAACGTGTGCGACAAGGAGAAAAATTACAAGTTATTTGTTTGGTACGTGGCGATCCGCAAACTTTCCCGAGGAAACTCGAAGGACAGTTGCCGAAATGAGTAACTACGGTCACTAATCCAGTAAGGAGCACGGCTAAGTGGAAGCAGAACGGATTCAAAATAACAGAGGTGACCATTCTATTGTTCACGACATTCTCGTTCCTTCTGATCCGATAATATCTTTTCTCGAGGAGGGAGATGTTGCGGGCGGAAAAGATTGACTCTCACAAATACTACTTCCTGAAATTGAGTAATGGAAGAGGCAGATTGCCGTACGAACACTAGTATTTCACAGTTAAGATTTGTTCGCCTTGGATCGCATAGCATAACCCTGAGGTCGTGCCGGAGTCAGTCGACGTTTGCAGAATATTAATTAGTCGGCACACACGTGAGAGACAATCCTGCACTGCTAGTCTTATGATTGTCATTCGAGCCCTCTCCCGCTGGTCATCGAATACGCATATATGACTGAACGTTGTCCCAGTTTCTCAGTGTTTGTTGCTAAAACGATTTCAGCCAGAAGCTTCGTTGCGGTTATCATATGTTCAATTTCACTCTATTATCTTCCACCCCCATGAACGGTCCAACAAAATCTTTCGCAGACTAACAGGGCGAGGAGAGCAAACAAGTGGTGCTATATATCCTTGTTGTAAAGCATATGACCCAAGGAGCCGACCAATATCACCACCTTACATGTTGCTTCGGTAGTCTAGAATTAAAATATCAATTGTCAGAGTCTTAGACGAACTGCAACAAATGCGCTGGGCTTTCAAGTTTTATGGAGTTCACGAGGGCAACATTAAAACCAAATGGAATGTATCCATCCAACCAGTTACTCCTGGTTTGCTATGGACATTACGGTTGAGCCATGAGGGAAGCCATCATCTGTAGTTATTTTGATTTAAACGTGACCAGTGCTGATCATCGAGCACTACAGTGAATGCAGACTGCCCAATATCAGCAGAGATACAGTCAGTAGATATGAATACATTGCGACTGCTAGAGCTAGTTTTTAGTGGTTTTGAAATTCACGCACCATCGAACGCACATGTTCCGGGTAAAACTAGAGGCAACGGAAAAAATATGGTTTGTTTAATCGCACCAACTTTCAGATTGTCGGCAACATTTTGGTTTATATGGGATCTTCTAAATCACTTCCAGTGATGAGGATAACATTATAACCGTCGGCTAAAGATACGTCGAATTATTCAGAAGCATATAAATGCAAAACCAGTGCACCAAGTGTGATACGATCCAAGTGGGAACAACACACGCCCAGTTACAATGTTTCAAATGCGGTTCAATGAGACGGACGGGAGAGCTCCAGTTCATGCGTGCCCGGAAATAACACACGCCCAACTCCGTGCAGTCAAACATTATGCAAATCCGATAACTCGGTTGATTCCATCCTACACACAGGACTGTGCGGTCAACTGAGTTCAATTGCAAACATTTCCTCGCTATTCGCCTGGCATCTCAGTCCAACCGGTAGAGCTCCTGTTTCCGTCGTCCGTAGGAATCCAATTGAAGCCTGAATGTTTCGCAATTGGGTCTCGTTTGAAATATCCCATCAAGTTCGACGAAATAACTCAGTAATTAGGGCGTTGTTAGTTGAGGTACCACCGACAAGTCTCGACTATCATTGCTGAGGTGCACAACCTTGAATGCTGGTGACCAGACAAACTGCTGATCGCCGTGATCACCTCAGACTTGGGAGGTAAACATCATGAAGAATGGGCTCCACTCGATATATGTTTAGTCGTCGATCGGTCCAATGATTGTAGTGGGTGTTTCCTTATAGACGTACAATGCGCTAACAAGTCGCTAGATCTTCGAATGTTCGGGCACATATAAGCCTCTTTATTGCCTGGCGGACAAATAAATTTTAATATAACTCGCGTGTCGATATTATCGCTTGCTTTGAGAACTCCCATTTTGTTGCGCTAAAATGACCCTGTTCAATATCACCTTCCTCCGAGTCGACGAAAGCAATATGAATGTTTGAGCCCGACATCCATCCGAGCGCTCTCAAACTTGACTCACCGAACTGTTGAAATGGACACTATTACTATGATCTGGTGCTCTAAACCTGACTTCATCCAACTGGAATTCATGGCACAGGATTTTGTGACTGCCCGTCGAGATGTTTCACGTCCTTCTTTCGGAAAGCCATTCAAGCTTAACTTCCATATCCACCTCACGTTCTTAACTATACTGATGATCTTTTGGGATTTTTCAAACTTGCGTGCAACCTCGGCAAGGTCTGCCATCTCCAGTACACAGTGTTTGTTTTTCTCGTAATTCCGTTCACACCGGTATCCCTTTAGCAGACCCTCAATCTTTTCCTGTTGCGCCATTAATTGGATATACAATTTTTTCCTGATCATTGTTGGTTGGCTTTTGTTTGTCACGTTCGTATCACAACGTTTTTTCCAAGTTGCTTTCTGATATATCTTCTAAGCGTTAAATTCATCTAATATATCACCATTCAAGTTGACGTTGACAGCCTGACATAGTTTGTGCTTTGCTTCTCACAGTGTTATTAATTTACAATCATCCGTTTCGACCTACTATCTACAAGTTTTATTGGAAAGTCAGCCGCCTCCGGTTATTTCTATTTTCATTGAGGCGGTCACTTGTTTGATGCTTCAAATGCCAGCTTTCCGCGTGATGCATTCATCACGGTAGCCCTTCTGGTATTCATCATCTGGGACCTGTGCCTTCACTACACTTAAGTTGATAAATCGAACACGTTTGTTGTTCACATTGCAATCCCCATTGTACTACGTGAACATTTTCTTATAAAATCTGGCAGTTTACTCCAGTCTTTACCAGATACACTTGTTTGATCCCAGCTGTAAGGATTTCCGGATGACTACTGGCTGCCTATAAGACGTGATCTCTTCCTCTCGAAAGCCTTTCTAATCCACATGAAAAACCTCGCGACCCACTCGGAAAGAATGGGTTTGTGATGTCCTGAAAATGTTTATCAGACAAATGCATAATTCATCACATTAGCATCTAACGATTCTATCGTTCTCATTAGCTTTACCATGGAACCGTTTATGGGGACGATTTTTACAAGCCCAACGTCTTTCTGGTGGGCATAAATATGGTTCTACCTCAGAGCACTGAAGAACTACTGTTTGGGGGAGTTCAAATCTAAAAGCCCCAACAACGTGCTGTAAGGTTTGTCTATATTTTCTTTGATCATCAACATACATAGTTTTTGTAGTTCGTTTAGCATAAGTTGTAATAGATCAAAAAATATTATCCAATGATTTGATTGCGTCTAGTCCTGTTTATCTTATAGTGTGTGAGATACTCACTGAAGTCTTTGTTAAAACTCACCAAATATTTTGAGTGAATATCGAATTCGGATATACCACTACTAATATCTCTTTCTTCCATTCGGATCACTGTTGCATGTTGTTTAGAGGTTTATAATACAAACCTTTCTTAATTTCATTATGAAGAAAACAATATCCAAATGCTTACGTATTTTTATATCTACAACATTGCGTTTTGTCATAACAAAGAAAAATATCTTTACTAGCAAATATTGAAAGCAAACGATTTGTTGCGCATTAGTAAAAATATCATGAACTATTTGCTAAAGCAAGCAAGTTCCAAGGAGGATTGATATTCACCATACTGATGTGATCTCGCTCGTAACAGACCCCAGATTTGTTCAAAAGTTTTAGTTATAATAGTGATGAAAACTAAAAATATAATATTAGACAAAAACGGTGTGAACATTCATTATGAATCAGTTGAAGGAGTTGTGTTGAAATACGCGTTTGCATAAATACTGAACACCAGGAATTTCAAACATACAGAGGAAGCCATAAAAGTGATAAACATTCAGCAGTATCATTTAAAGTTCGTCACATAAATCATTAAAAATTTGCTGAAAGCTAGTCTGCGAAATAATTTTGTTACACGCCAATTTTGCAATATGCTCAGCGTCTGCGGTTTTCAGCAAGAATTAATATATGGGGTTATTCTATATTTTTTCCTCCAGGAATAATAGCTAGCAGGATGGCCTCAATTGAATAAACATTTACATTTTCAAATGTGTGACGGTCAGTGTGAAAAAAATGTTACGTATCCACTTTCATATGCTAAGTCACGAACCTTCCAACCGCAGTAAAATCGTAGCAATTTCTTTACAGTAAACTGAAGACAACCAGCTTGTTCCAAATGTATTCATTTACTGAGTGCACCACATATCTTTATTTGTCTGAATATGGTGGATCGCTAGTACATCAAAAGGTGTTTTCATCGAACATTTAATGTTGTAAACATAGTTCGATAATTCTGGATTAGACGAACCTTCCGGTAAATTGTTTAGGAGGAGGAGGAGGATTTACTGACCATGAAGGTATACGTCGTCAGGTATACATCAATAAACAAAGAAACGTCGCTGAAAATGATCAGGCTACCAACTGCTTACACGTCGTTTAAGCGGAAACGATGAGGGCAACTTGTGATTCCTTGATATTTCTTGAAATTCAACATCCTGGTTTAACCATCGAGTACGAAATATCCGAGTGCTGCATTCTTGAAATGCACTGTCTATGATCATTTCATCTGTGACGAGTGACATAGTTTTATTCCAAGTTCCCGTGTGGAAAGAGATTCGGAGCTTTGCATCCGGTTTTACTTCAAAATAAGTCTAAATTCCTGTAAAATCATGTGTAACAGCTCGGACATTGTGTGACAGAATTGATATCTCCATGTGTTTTAACCATTCACCAATTCACACCACCACAAGTAGAAAACAAACTTCAAAACATTCGCTCACACCATGTGACGTATCCTGTGGATATTGTTAATGAGTTGATTATCCAGTTCGCTTGCAATTAACACAATACAGCTGCATTTCAAGACTTTCGATCATGTTGGGTCGCCTCTGAGCCGACCTAATGGAATAAGTAACATGCTCTGTTGTGCAATGGCATCGTGGCAATAGGATATATAGATGGGTCAAACACCTCCTCGTGGTGCCGACTGGGCGGTCTCGGTGCAAACCTTGACCGGCTAAGTGTTCAGCAACTCCAGATAGGGCCAACCAATCTACCTGGTTTTAATCGTACTGGTTACAATCGATCAAGACAATGGAATTACCGCT
>JTDE01001159.1:124712-152283 GCA_014338405.1 Paragonimus skrjabini miyazakii
ATTAACGCTTGCTATCCTTGTGAGAGAACTTGTCATTTGTTCAGTGTTGCTTACTACGCAGCGTCTCACATTTGACAGAGAGCCTGTTTTTACATTCAACTTTTACAGATCTGTTGCTTATTTTTGGTGCCACCGTTTGTTCTTCTATTGAACGAAGCTGTGTATATTGCTCTTCAAAATAAACGATAAAATGTTCTCAGTTAGGGTGTACTACTGCAAGTCAGGTTCTCTCATATGGTGATATTTAGCACTGTGTTATCAAACCGCATCTATATGTTGCAAATTAAGTTTCCAACTAATTGCAAAGCATTTATTGCCGGAGTACATCAGGCTTTGTCTACTTCTTCACAATATTTCAGCTCAAGCCCGCTCATCGGAATGTTACGGAGAATGTGGACACAAATAAAAATGAGCAATGCCTGTTCACCGACAAAACAGTTACAGTGCTTACTTAACTTCAGGTCTGAAAGGGTTTATTACATGGAAATCACAGATGTACATATGAAATACCTGGACAAAGAGTGATCAAAAATAATGCTCCGGACTATCTTCGAATATCCAAAGAATGAAGGGTTTATTAGTGGAAGAGTTTGTGGGGATACCTGGATCTTCAAAATAAGCTTTAATAGTTTTCAACTGGTCAACGCTAGTGAGACAAAACAACACAGAACATATAGTTGAATATTTTGTTCAAAAGCTAGCCCAGGTATTGTTATTTTATTTCTGTCGATCAAAATTTGGAAATATCTGACATCTCGTGCACAGAATATTACTATCAGTTTTAACATTCACATTTCAAAGACAGTCTATGGGATATTTGCGCAAATTGTCATTCCACTCAAAATGTACCTTGATACTTTTGTTACAACAAAAGACGATTGGTCTAATAAGTTATTTATTGCACGACATCCCTTATACGTTATATAAGTACACACAGTGACAAACGCGAACGCTGTATTGTACAGCTAACCGAATTCCGCATCCATTGGGCAACCAACCATCGTTTTCTACCATGATGTCACGTCTCACGTAGTGTGTACAGATGTTTCCAATAAGCGGTCCTGATAATTTGTCTCTTCGATCTTGAGATTTCCGCAATGGTTCCCGAGAGAACGAGTTGTGCTACACTAATGACAAACGGAAACGGAAGTTCAACAACACAACGGAACGTTTCCAACTTGTGAATTTCGTTCTAGTTAAGAAGCTGGGTACACAGAATTTGGGTAAATTGTAAACTTCCGACGTGATACACTTTCTTTGCTTAAGTATATATAATGCAAAAATTAAACACCACCCATAATCAATCGCGGCATTTGCATTCGGGTAATTCTTTCGGCTAGCCCACTTCGAGAGGAAGCACTAGACTCGAGTTTCGCCCTTATCAGACCTCATCAGCAGTGCATATCCTTATCCGGATCGGAGTATGCACTCTGACTCTCGTGCTTATGAGACTAGCGTGTTAACCACAATGCCAGCAATCTCATAATAAGCATGACCTACATCGTCGGACATTTACGACTGATTCAAACCATGTTCAGTTCGTTTGTTGAAAACAGTGACTCCAACCTAACTGAGTAGTCCTGTTCACGGGGTTATCGATTGGATAAAACAGACTGATTCTGCTCATTCTCATTTCGAAATGATCGGGCAAGCTGAACACTATACAAGGTTGTGGTTGAGCATTTGGATTTGATTATTCGGTCATGCCTATTGCGAGGTTGCCGGCGTTGTGGTTAACACGCGAGTCTCACAAGCACGAGGGTCAGAGCACATAATCCGATCCGGAAAAGGATATGCACCACTGATGAGCTCTGATAAGTGCGAAACTCGAGTCTAGTGCTTATTTTCGAAGTGTACTAGCCGAAAGGCTTATCTGAACGTAAATGCCGCGAACGAGTGTGGGTGGTGTTCAGTTTTGAAATGACCTAAATCCCTGGACCTCCACCACTGATATATATGATTCTTTCAGTCAGTCAACAGAAACAAGAAGATAAAATGGAAATCCGCCGAGATTTTTAAAGAAACCATCGACGGCCTTTATGCGCGTAACACAGCTGGAACTCCATATCAGACAATACACGAAGAGTAATACGCGGGATAATAAGTTTTAACTTACTGCGAGATGTCGCTGGAAGTATGGACAGTTGAAAAATGAGATATATTTTAGAAATGGTTCAATAAAGGTTGCAAACTGACAAGATCATCTGCTGTTCAACTTGTCAGTCTGGTGGATTAAATTTAGGAGGGTCGTATTCAATTTAATTACATCCGGGTTTGTCGAAATAGAGCCACGAGTTTTACTGTTTTTCTAGAGCAAAACGGCATTAACGCTAATCATTCTAACCTCATATAATGTTACCCTTTCACTTAGAATTGTTCGCTCTGAGCCTTGTAAAACATTCCTTAATAAATTCAGGCTTTTCCCTTCTGTACGTTTCATTGAGTAACCTATAACAACTCTCAGTCTTAGAACCACGAACCGTCGAGGACTGCTTGTTTGAGTGAGCTGGATTCTGCCTAACTCTTCCACATTATTGGTAGCAGCATAGTCTCCATTTTGACATGGGGGCATAATATCTCTTTATTCTTCAGGGAATTCCGACATTCTGTGTGAGGTACATGTTCCTAGTAAGTGAGTTAGAACAACGTCGTATAAATCACGACATACTTGACGCCCTTCAGTTGGCGGGATATTTAGGAAATTCACAGCTGACATCCGCGTTACCAGTCGGACAGCGAAGGTCTGAATAGGTATTAAGCAATTCAATCGCAGCATTTTATAAAGTTTCATTTTCATAGGAAGAATTGAAAACATGATCAGAATGGAACAATTTCAGTAAAAGCTACAAGGTTACAAACGTATTTCTATCACGCAAAAGAATGATTTGAGGGTTAAACGTTTACTGGAGAAAGAATGTGATTAAGGCTTGAATGCTATAACAGTTACTTTACCACAGATTCAAAAATCAACAAAACGGGAAAGGTAACAAACTTTCAAAACCTAGAAGAAACGCAAAAGCAATAACCAATTAAAAAACTTAGAGCGTGACTAACGTTGAGAAAGCTACAGCAAACTAATGTAAAAATATGGGTCCAAACAATCCTGAACTAAAACGTCTCACGTGAAAATAATCAACGTAAGTGACTTCCCCTTGCCAACAACCAATTTCACATTCCGCTTTGTTAAAACAGGTATTCAAAATTCATCAGCGTGCACTTCACCACATCGTGGATCTCCTTCGTAACATTTCGTTTTCACGACCACAACAAGCCGATCAAATAATACGTTGACAAACAAGTCAATGATATGATACACTTCAATGAAAATGGAATCGCCTCACGAACTCACGCTCTGTTTGTTTCGTGCAGATTTGTTTTCATCGGAGGAAAGTGGGATAAAACCAGAATGTAGCAAGTATTTAGATTGCATATTCATGGATTTTAATGAATGTTCTGTTTAATAATAGGAGAACTGAGGTATGAATTTATCCAATCAATCAGTGGATGTTCATGTTGAAATTGAACGCAAGAACACTGTCTGTGTTGCCAAGTTACAGCGGGAAAATGGATGTGAATGCTAGGCGCTGTTGTTATTAAACGATTATTTCAACGACTAGAATGAACAGTCCAAAATACATAAATGGACAAAGAAATGGAGAGAACACGGGTATGTGTCCAACACGGCGGTAGCCAAACATAATTTTACAACCTAGTGTGGGCTGCATTTCATACGGAATATTAATCTAAGATAGATAGACGACTTGCACAAACCGAAGATTCTCTGCTGCACTCTCGTGGCGAAAATAAACGATAACCAACTACTGGAAAGAAGTATTTATTATCCGTCGTGCGTGGTGCTGATTAAACTGAAGTAGGTTGGAGCAACTTCCAATCACTAGCGATCACTAGGACCAACGGTTTTTAGACACAAACATTTACTCATGCTCGCCAAATTCCTTGCACATGCAACACATCATACAACACAACGAAACCTGCTCCGTTTATCACACCATCCGTTGTAAATTCGTCCAAAAACACCGAAGTTACACAAAGCGAACATTACGATGGATGAGACTGTGCAGTGGGATACAGTCAACATAGGGAACGAATGAAGTATCGACTTGACTGAGATATTCACGCCTTCTAGTTGAATATATTTTCAGAAAGGTGATAATCTCTGGTATTTCAAATACCCTACTCACCGTGGATCAGTCGATCTCCCAGTTGATTCGGATTAGAAGTTTAGAATTGTCTTACACATAGGCATGTGGAACTGCTAGCAATCAGTCAATTTAGATCAATGACAAAATATCAGTCAGAGTCGTACGCGCAGGCGACGTTGAAGCAACCGATTGTCCTGTCGTGCCGGTGATCGTAGTGTTACTTTTCGAATCACTAGCACTACTTAGGAGGTCTATTCACATACTGATATATACAGTTCGCATGGAATTTGTAAGCGTCAAGTTAGTGATTAGGAGATGTGAATTGGAGAGATAACGCTTCACAATATACGATTTATTTCTGTTTCCAGAAAACGGTTTAGGTGAAATCAATACGGAACATTTTTTTAAAAAGGGAATTTTGTCTACCTAGATGAAGATGACACAAATTCCTTCCAAACGCTAGACAGCCATTTTATTGAGCAGTCTCCTGGGTACCTGGTATTCATTCGACAAGTGTTAGAACACATCCCTTTGTTTTGATCGAACAAATAAAGCAAACTCAGTTTTGTACACACACTTTAAACATACGACCTTCTAGTGTAATACGTAGAATGCTTTTGGTTAATCGACTGAAGTTAAGTCGAATTATTCAGAAGCATATAAATGCAAAACCAGTGCATCAAGTGTGATGCGATCCAAGTAGGGACAACACACTCCCAGTTACAATGTTTCAAATGCGGTTCAATGAGACGGACGGGAGAGCTCCAGTTCATGCGTGCCCGGAAATAACACACGCCCAACTCCGTGCAGTCAAACATTATGCAAATCCGATAACTCGGTTGATTCCATCCTACACACAGGACTGTGCGGTCAACTGAGTTCAATTGCAAACATTTCCTCGCTATTCGCCTGGCATCTCAGTCCAACCGGTAGAGCTCCTGTTTCCGTCGTCCGTAGGAATCCAATTGAAGCCTGAATGTTTCGCAATTGGGTCTCGTTTGAAATATCCCATCAAGTTCGACGAAATAACTCAGTAATTAGGGCGTTGTTAGTTGAGGTACCACCGACAAGTCTCGACTATCATTGCTGAGGCGCACACCCTTGAATGCTGGTGACCAGACAAACTGCTGATCGCCGTGATCACCTCAGACTTGGGAGGTAAACATCATGGAGAACAGGCTCCACTCGATATATGTTTAGTCGTCGATCGGCCCAAAGATTGCAGTGGGTGTTTCCTTATAGACGTACGATGCGCTAACGAATCACTAAATGTTTGAATATTCGGGTACATCTAAGCCCCTTTATTGACTGGCGGACAAATAAATTTTAATATGACTCGCGTGTTCATATTATTGTTTGCTTTGAGGACTCTCACATTGTTGCGCTACAATGACCATGTTTGATATCAATTTCCTCCGAGTCGACGAAAGCATTATGAATGTTTGAGCCCGACATCCATCCAAGCGCTCTCAAACTTGGCTCACCGAACTGTTGAAATGGGCACTAGTTCTAGGATTTGGTGTTCTAAACCTGACTTCATCCAACTGGAATTCATGGCACACGATTTTGTGACTGTCCGTCGAGATGTTACACGTCCTCCATCGGGAGAACCATTCAAACTCAACTTCAATATCCACTTCGCGTTCTTAAACATCTTGTTGGACTTTCGGACTAATCAGTGCAATTTTTTCCACCTTCCATGCAGAGTCTACTCACTAGTCTGTGCACATCAGCAGCGTTTCGGCAAAGCCGTCGATTATTTCTTGTTGCGCCTGAAATTGGACACTCACTCGCTTTCTGTGCAATGTTGGACAGCTTTTTTTCTTCACATTCAACTCACAAAATTTTGCATGCGCATTTCGAACGGGTTTTATTACCGTTTTAAATTGTCCGATGGTTTTCCTTTTTACGTGCATTCGATTTTGTCACTCCCCATTATGTCTCAAATTTCATTGTTCTTCATAGTATCCGAGGATTTCAATTTTTTGCTTGTCGCTGCCATTCGTGATATAAATAAGCCTCCTTCAACGGTATATTTAATAAACTCAGCTTCTCTAATTCTGATATAAAGTCTCAGCTCTTTTGTTTAGCCAACCGTACGAGGTGCGGACTGTTAGATTTTCTAACATTGTTATATGCAGATTGCTGAATTTCCTGGAACTTCTGATTTCCTCGCGTATCTTCATGTGTGAGTTGGCGGAACGTTGGTAGATTCTTATCAACATCTAATAGGATAGCATCTTTCTCAAATTTTGTGGCAGCTCTGTTCGCACACATTTCGTCCACATCGCCTAATCAATTTATTCCCTAATTCCCGCCACGTTTTCTACCCGATAGATATAATTCCTATTGGAAATCAGCTCGTTGATTTTGTTTCCTCAGCGGTTTTTTCAGACTTTCGATTAATTATGTTTTACTGCAACTGCATTTACATCTCATTTAAAAACAAGATTATCCACAGGCTTTACACCGCAGCAAATTCGAGCTTGATTGTGCTTTGGTTGGATTGTTTTATCAACGGTTGTTGCACATTGTTTCTTCCACAACTCTGTTCTGATTTCGCTGTAGTTGAAAATTTTTCAAGCAGCATTTCGCACTAATTCTCTATCAGGAAAAATCTAAACTCGACTGTGTAGTATACTTCTCTTAGACGGTTGTGCGCCTCAATCAATTGTGAAATTTAAACATAAATTGGGGATTTATCAAACTGACCTAAACACAAAACGGTTGAAGCAATCTACTTGATGTTCAAACTACTTTTGGAAGTTTTGAAGAAATAAAGCAAATGGTACATTTCTTAATAAAAAAATGTATGTCATCGAAATCTATCACGTACTATCAGCAGCTGTAAAAAAATTAGATCGATTTTGGAAGGTTAATTTAAAGCCATATACATCAAGTCGAGTTAATGATGCTGACGGTTGTGCACTTCGAATATGCGTGTTGACGATATGTGCACCACGTAAAACCGTCTAATTTAAATGGCTTGTGAACAGGAAAAATTTCAACTGATGCTTTATTGCTCCGTCTTATCCGTAAATAGTCAATCATTATCTACACTTGAAAGACCCATTTTAAAACGCCTCATTATCTACCCAACTCTTTTCCTCAATAGATCATGCCTACAACTCTGAGGATCGACAAACACAAATAACAAACAACATCAAAACTTAGAGGTTCACAACTTAAGTATCAAAGTTGGCATGTATGAAAATTAACAGACAGCCCCACCGACGAAATAACAACGTGTTCATCTCAACTACATCTGGTGACTAGTTACAGTCTTTGTCCCTGTGATGTGTTCGTTGGCAGCATCATCAAACAAATCATCGATAACATGTAATATCTGCTGAGTCAGGCATCCAACATGTATAAACACTGATCGCATTTTCCGTGTGTTTGTGGACGTATTTAACATATCCTAGGGTTAACACTGGGGAACGCAGCGTATCATCCCTGCGGCACTTGCAGAACCGGACACAACGTTGTATCCTAGCAAATTCAGACTAAATGAAACCTACACGTTGATGAGACACTGTTGAACAGAAAGTGGCAAATATTCTCCCAAATCATATTCATGCGTTTCAACTGCAATGCTGCTGGTCCAGCTATCGTGTTCCACTCGTCCCTGATAAGCTTACGAGTTAGGATTGAGTTTAACATTTCAAACTTTGTACAACCAGCATTCGTTTTCTCTTATGTGAGTTACGTAGAACATGTAAATTCTTACCTATTCTTGACTCTGCATATGGTTGGATTTTTTAAAGTGGTTCATAATCATTTGCTGTCAATAAGTTAAATATACCTCAAATTGTCCTGAATTTTATCAAATATGATGTTGTGGTTTTAGTATGGAATACCCGTTTGATGAAATTACTGCCAGAGTAATGTTGCTGAACTTGTGAATCTTATCAATGGCATTAGAAGAAAGATATAAATTCATTTTTGCGTAAACGTCCCGATTTACGAAATAGAATGGCCATTTTTGTCTGACTGTACTGGTGAATGCAGCACCATATTTCTCAGAATGAATATTATTACGTAAGTGTAAAATTAATTATTAACAAAAAAGGCCGAGTGTTTGCGTATGTTAATATGGTCGTTGCTATTTTGCTATTGGTAGCAATGTCAGCGGCTTAGTTAGTGCATGAAATCGTGGCCAGCGTTTGAATGTTCATCGTGATGAGGCAGTATCAGTGAGCACTAACAGGAACGATTCGCATGTCTAGTATTTAGCTTTGAAAGCAATTGGCTACAGTTTTGTTTGAATATGAGAGCTGCCGCTAATACGTGGATGTTAAGAGGACACTGGATAAACTCGACCGTTCATCAGTGTTTTAGATATGCATTTGAAACGGTTGTCATTAAAAATTGAGACGTTGAAAATTGTAACGGAACGACATTTATGTTAGATCAGGTGATTATTCGCAGTCGCTTCTATGAGAAAGAAACAAAACGAATGTGTGGAATATGTGACTCTTCTTTTCCAGTTAAACACTACAGTCACACCTGTTACGTACATTTTCCACGTAAGCAGGCTATAAGCACTTTCAGAAATGAACAGCATATGAATCACTTCATTCAACAGGTTGGAAACATAACATTACGAAAACGAATTAGTCAAAATGCTAACTTCCAAACTAGTGTCAATTGCACTTCAAATTAGACACTTCCGCCCATGTAATATACAGCTTTCGATAAGTTCTGACCTGATGTATATCTCACATCGTGTGCGGGTATCCACTAGGTTACACGAATATTTCTTGTTCTTAGATGGTAACTTATGGGACCATTAAAGGTTTCATTCCCTTTCTGCGTACTTTCTAGATACGCTATGCAGTACACAATTGGAACACATGAAGTCAAAAAGCGCAAACATAATACGTACCAGCAGTCTCTAGGTAAATATATCAGAGTTGAAAGGAACGTACAACATTCAGATTTAAAGCAAAAATCAACAATGTCTTACAAAAACAATGGTAATACGAAAATACACATGTTCACATCTACCAGGGTTGAACTGAAGAATGAAAGGTGATAAAAATTCTACATTCACTTAGTAATATTGTGAACAAATAAGCTTGTTCAATCATCTCACTAACCTTTCATATCCCCTCCGATTAACAGGGTAATCAACAAAATAACGAAAACATAAAACTCTTTTGAGTACCACATGTCCGCCTTTGTTTGCAATGGAAAACGCTGCTACTTATGAGTTTATATTATGTTGACAATAACAAAAGCCACACAAACATAACAGATCAATTCAATCATCTCACTAGTCACCTCGAAAGCAAAGATGACCTTCACGCACGTGACCTTGCACCAGTGAACAAGAAACTACTGATTTTACTTACAAAGCATACGCGTAAAATCCAGCTTCGGAGTACATCACATCCAAACACGGCTAAATAAGCAGGTAATGCGACAGAATTTTTCCATATTTTGAATGAACGTCACTCACATCACGACTTCTACAGCAAGGATAGAAAAATACTGAAAGTAAACTTTTGCGGTCAGAACAAACATAAATGCGATATACTGCTTATCCCAGTCAATAAAAACGAAAACGTTTAAAACCCACTGCGAAGCTACAAACCCCGTGGCTTTTCAAACGTCAAAAATATTAGACTCTTTAATGCCAGGCTCACAAATACTTAGAGAGAAAATTGCGTGAAAAATGAGGCAAAACTTTTACTTTCTAGAAAACGTTCAAATTGTCGATGTCCTGAATTCACATGAACACAGGATTCACTCGTGGAGGTTTAAAATCGACGGAATATGGAGTGACAAGAACGTTTAATTTATACCATGTTCTCCACTGCCACCAGAGCAAATGAAAGTTTTACAATAATAGATAAGTCAGAATTAAAATACAGACTACCCGATAGCGTAAGCGTTTCGAAATGTATCTCTACATAAAATTGAGTGGCTCTCTAAAGAACTAACAACTGGCATCATTCTCTATTTCTCTAAATGTGGAAAAGATATCGCAGCTTGGAAGAAAGTTAACCTTAGCAACGTATAAATTAAAATTAACCTCACCAGAAATGTGCTAACGTTATAGCTTGTGACGCTTCCAAACTTTTCTATGAGGTGTCACCAACGTAAAATCACCACGAGATTTCACACCCAAATATTCCAAAATTTGTTTTGGATTATGTTTTGCCATATACCACAACATCCGCCAGTCCCTTAGTAATGTAATTTTAATAGACCGGACGGTCGGTTTGTTTAATAACTTTGTTTTAGTGCGCCGCTTAATATCAACGATGGGGTCTGTTTTCTTCGCGGCCTTGTAAACACTCAAGTTCGTTAACTGTATGATTAGATAGGTTTCATTTATTAAGTCAATTCAAGAAAAACGATATCACGATGACTAAAAGTTAAAGAGGAACACGGATGTAGGACTGAGTGTTTTCGTGCAGAGTGATGATCTGCACAAAACCACTGTTGTACGAAAGGCCGATGTCAACACAATCAAGTTTTCACTCTGTTAAAATCATGTTGCGCTTTCCACTTGACCACACTACAAACAACTACATACAGGGTGCAGCTGTGTGTTTGTAGTTTCCATAACCTCAACTTAATATATTCAATACTTGAACTGATGGCGTTATCCGAGTTGAACCTGCTCATGAACGTTCATATTTGCCACGCCAGTTGTATAAAAGAAAGATGAGAAATGTTGCAACCCCACTGTTTTCTAACAAGTTGCTTGAACTGTTACCAATGGGCTTGCTTATAAATTTTAACCACGCGCTAAATTAGAGAGAATAAATTAATTTTGTGATTGGGTGTTTAAAGTGTATATTTCATTAACCCTTCGAGTTAAGATGCCACGATATATCGCCTGAACATATTTTTGCCCAGCGGACACATCAGCAAACATGATTCATGTTCAGCATGTTCTATCTCTAATAAACAGTAATCTTGTCGGTCGAAACAGTTTTCGATAAAAACATGGTGTCTATTGTAGCAAGAAAAAAAATCACGGAAATTGCGATGAACTCATGGGTATCCAAATGACAAGTAAAAGATAGGTGCACACAGGAAGTGTTTTGTAATGAATCATCAAAAGAAATATTTGTTGAAACATGTTCCATAGTATAAGGTGATGGTTATTACCGGGGATGTCGTTAGAAAGTATGATCCAGCTTCTGTCAATCCTGAAAGATTTGTTAAAGGTAATGTTTCTGCAGATACCAAGTTCATTTCGTTCTACTCAGATTAAGTGCAACGTGATGACGCAGATAAAACAGATTTTACGTTCGCTAATTTCAAACTGCTTGTAACTGTAAACAAACCACTGTGGGTACCAGCTCAAAACATTCATCCATGAACATGTACATGTTCTCGCAATTTATTTGAATAAACCTAAAAGTTCCAGAACAAGCGATAAGCTGCCAGAAAGCTACCAATTGTTCTGGGAAGTCATAGACAGTCTCGTAAAAACAAGGACATCCTGTGTTTGTCGGCCCGAATTCAGTTCGAGTGGGTCAATATCCAAGTGTTACACAGATCACAACTACAATAGACGAACAAGTGTCTTTGAAACCGCAACACATACATGTTCGGTACAGCTAATCACTTCGTCCATTTCCAAAGTAACGTAGATTGCTCACAGGAAATTGCGCACCAAAAAACTGGAGTATTGGTTATTAAACAATCATCATCATCCACAGATCACTGTGCACGAGTCCATTCAGACATATTGTAGTGTATTATACATTGGCTGCACTACCGAGAAGAATATTATCCTTTAAAAATCGAGACACATCCAAACGTGGCGGCAATGTATCGTAATGTTTCGCGGAATTGGTGTAAATCGAATTAATTTGCAGGCTTTCCCAAATTCTGTTAACTTACCGTATTTAAAAATATGCGTGTAACTACCCTGTAAGTGTTATCAGCAGAGGTACCATTGACCAAAATTTAGATGAAGCACTATTTGCCTTCTTGAGTTAAAATGTCTCTCCAATTGTTAGAAATGCTACGTGATACGTACTAAAATGATAAGCTTCACGATAAAATGGAGTCAATTCTCCACCTGTAACCATAACGACATTTCATATTTTCATATGACCGATTAGTCAATAAAATGTAAGTTGGCATAGGAAATCGAAACCAACTTCACATGGAGCGCGTTTGCCCGTGAACTACAAGGGACACATGACCGGAAGGAGCCTATGAACTTTAGTCGAAACGAAGTCCACATCAGTATTTAATTGAGAAAGGAATCATCTTTGTCATTACTGAATGAACCAACGATTTCAGCACTAACATATATGATCAACTTTTACAGAAGTGCTTTGACTGGAACATCATCAGCTACAATGTCTGATTAAATTTCAGAAGAGGACACTTTTGACTAGCCGGGTTGTGAATAAAGCAACCAGGGTAAACATATAAACAACTGTCCCCACAAATAACTAATCCCGTCTAGATCACTTGGCTACAGATCAGCCTCAGCTAGTGTTGTACAACCGTGTAGCTGAAATTATCAAATTAAGTATACCAGACGTGGATATAAAACTATTCATGCGGCAAATGTTCCAGTGACTGCAAATAAGAAAAGAGGTAGACCGAGTTATCGGCCTAAATTCAGTCAAAATATTCCCCGTTTTTAAAAGTACACAAACAAGCCAGGCATAAGTAAAATCAACGGATAAATTACAAAAGCAGAAGTAGGGTAAGTTGTGCGGCTCTGTTGAAGAACTGGTAAACAGTCAGAAAAAGAAGGCTGAATTCAAAATCAACAAGAACCCGAGCGCTAGAATCACATTGTAATGCGAAACCGATAGCAGTTTACAAAATAAAGCTACTAAAACAATTGTTGTAATCGACAATGAAAGATAATTTAGAATCGATACGATAATAAAAGTATGCCTCAAGCTAGTATATACGATACATCAGAGAATAACTACCATCAACAGTGGTATGATCAGAAGCATTAAGGCGAGAGACGGATGGAGTGGAGAAATACGAAAGCAGAAGCGTCCATTAACAACCTAAATCGATCCACCATTTATGTGCTAATTGATTTGATGCAGTTTGTTATGCACACTTGAGGCAAAAACAGAAGCTTTTACACCAGTCTCAATAAGTGCAATATGTCTACAATTGACTAAGGTTACAAGTTCACAGTAGGGTGTGGCACTAAACGCCACGGTTGCTGAAACATAGTCTATTGCCATCTGAACAAAGACCACGTTTTCACTTTGAAGATGGACAATTTCACATGGAATCATGTGGAACGGCTTACTTTAGGTTGCACATGAATGGTAAACTTAATTTGATAATTTCAGCTACACGGTTGTACAACACTAGCTGAGGCTGATCTGTAGCCAAGTGATCTAGACGGGATTAGTTATTTGTGGGGACAGTTGTTTATATGTTTACCCTGGTTGCTTTATTCACAACCCGGCTAGTCAAAAGTGTCCTCTTCTGAAATTTAATCAGACATTGTAGCTGATGATGTTCCAGTCAAAGCACTTCTGTAAAAGTTGATCATATATGTTAGTGCTGAAATCGTTGGTTCATTCAGTAATGACAAAGATGATTCCTTTCTCAATTAAATACTGATGTGGACTTCGTTTCGACTAAAGTTCATAGGCTCCTTCCGGTCATGTGTCCCTTGTAGTTCACGGGCAAACGCGCTCCATGTGAAGTTGGTTTCGATTTCCTATGCCAACTTACATTTTATTGACTAATCGGTCATATGAAAATATGAAATGTCGTTATGGTTACAGGTGGAGAATTGACTCCATTTTATCGTGAAGCTTATCATTTTAGTACGTATCACGTAGCATTTCTAACAATTGGAGAGACATTTTAACTCAAGAAGGCAAATAGTGCTTCATCTAAATTTTGGTCAATGGTACCTCTGCTGATAACACTTACAGGGTAGTTACACGCATATTTTTAAATACGGTAAGTTAACAGAATTTGGGAAAGCCTGCAAATTAATTCGATTTACACCAATTCCGCGAAACATTACGATACATTGCCGCCACGTTTGGATGTGTCTCGATTTTTAAAGGATAATATTCTTCTCGGTAGTGCAGCCAATGTATAATACACTACAATATGTCTGAATGGACTCGTGCACAGTGATCTGTGGATGATGATGATTGTTTAATAACCAATACTCCAGTTTTTTGGTGCGCAATTTCCTGTGAGCAATCTACGTTACTTTGGAAATGGACGAAGTGATTAGCTGTACCGAACATGTATGTGTTGCGGTTTCAAAGACACTTGTTCGTCTATTGTAGTTGTGATCTGTGTAACACTTGGATATTGACCCACTCGAACTGAATTCGGGCCGACAAACACAGGATGTCCTTGTTTTTACGAGACTGTCTATGACTTCCCAGAACAATTGGTAGCTTTCTGGCAGCTTATCGCTTGTTCTGGAACTTTTAGGTTTATTCAAATAAATTGCGAGAACATGTACATGTTCATGGATGAATGTTTTGAGCTGGTACCCACAGTGGTTTGTTTACAGTTACAAGCAGTTTGAAATTAGCGAACGTAAAATCTGTTTTATCTGCGTCATCACGTTGCACTTAATCTGAGTAGAACGAAATGAACTTGGTATCTGCAGAAACATTACTTTTAACAAATCTTTCAGGATTGACAGAAGCTGGATCATACTTTCTAATGACATCCCCCGTAATGATCATCACCTCATGCTATGGAACATGTTTTGAATATCACAAGCTTGAAATGTACGTAGTTTCTTTCTGCAGGCTACTTTTGAGTTATTCTCTGTTGAGTCCTGTTTCACTTGTTGGAAAGGACAAAATTGTAAACACTGTTTATGACAGCAATGGGGCCCGGATTTTTACTTTATGCAGACAATAAATATTAAAATCTTCGAATACAATTATTACGAGATTTCCCTATTTTTTCGCTTTTAGCTTAATCTGTCAGCCATGGGGTTTCATAATATTGAATCTACTTTAGGTGGCACATAGTTGTAGTCTTCTTGATTACCATAACACCAAAATATTTTCCATGTATGATTATTTGTCTCCAACAAAATCTCGTTTTGCTAGCTATACACGCTTTTGAATGGTGATTTCTTTCATGCATTTTCACACTTTATCAGCACTTATCATCCCAAGTTAAGCAGGATAGAACAAAACATTTAGGCTAGGTCGGTTGCTTGGAAACGACGCTGTCCACTCGATGCATCTTGTTGTAACCCTGTGATGATTCACAAATAACTACCGGACTTTTTAAGCAACTCCATTTCTTCCCTATATTTGTAGTTACATACATCATATGTTAACACTTGTACTCCAGTCTTTGCGTCTGCCCTGATGTTTACCTACATTGATTTGTAGAAATGTTTACCAGTCCCGGATCAACAGTCTTAAAAATCACCCCGTACTTTGAGTCCTATCACACCATCCCCAATCAATCGTACTATTAACCGTACACCAAATGGTTGCATGGGATAATATATACCACAAAAGTGGCAGGTTATGAAGGCTGTGTTTGACACATTCTGCCCTGGCTGAAAGACATGGTTATCATATACGATCTAGAAGTGTGGATTATTGATATATAATGTTTTCATTATTTGTTACTAATGGTTCTCCGAACTGGTTTACTTTACACAAATTGCAAGATTTCTGCAAACTCCTTCTGCTGTCTCAGAGCGACTCAATTCAACTTTACACAGCACAGTGCGTCCAAAATGATGAACAACGGTAGTAACATAATTCAAACGTGCAGAATCCAACTAATCTTTCAGTAATATGAACCATAACAGATTTCCAGCCGACGTTCTGCCTGAAGATATTGGTATTGATAGTCGATAAAATACGAGTAACGTGTCAAAACGTTGTGATGATTGTCACTGAACCTGTTTATCCTTACTGGAATCATTTCCGGAATCATCACGAAAGTTCAGTGGTGGGTCGCTGGCATTTCTGATTTTCATATCCAACAAGCCTGTTCTCCGTTCTGGTTAATGTCCTCTGACCTGCACACTTCATCGCAGCGCCATCTACGGGGTTCATACATTGACTCCCCGGTTTTAAGCTGGTAAGCTTTAACGTTTACAAACCCATCAAAAATATTGCTCAACGAAAAATCGAACACAACCACTGATTCGAACAAACATTTTGATCAGTTGTAACATGTAAGTTTACTCTGACCTTCGGTTGGAACAGCCTAAGTACAGTACAGTAATGTGTCTGAATCAGCGTAATGGTAACTACCAGGATCAACCTGTCATCCGGTAACAGTTGACGTTCTACGATTTGTGGTCGGTGTGAATAAGCAATAAGGACGGGAAACTATGAAGTCACACTGATTCACTAGTGTTGAAACTAGCAAGCTCGTTAGCCAAAACTTACTGAGTGTTACACATTGTCCATGCATTTCTAAAAGGCAGATTGCAGTGTTTGTGTGAAGTAACGGTTCCACGTATTTGTTCGCCTGTTTCTAACATGAAACATATCGCTGAATATAGTCGATACGTTACTTCATTTATCGGTGATATGGAGCTTCTTCGGGTACTTGTTCGCATGTCTACCTTGGTTCAATGAGAACAAGGTTTCAATCACTTAGTTGTTGAAGCTGTAGAGATCATTTCTAATGGGCTAAGAATAAACTCGTATGAAGGATACATTTTCTAAATTTACTTGTGGTATATTAGGCTTTTCTAGAGTTCCCACACATAAATCTGTCAAACTCCTCATCAGTAACTCTGAAGATTTATGGATAAATTACCCTCATTACAAGTGAAACACAATGTGTTTTGGAAATAGTTTGAAATTGCGAGGGTTCTGTTGAGTTCGTTGAAGTCACCGCGCCTGGTAGATATCAATAAATATTTGATTTTATTCGGCACAACTTTCAACTTCAAATACTCTCCGCAAGATTAATGTCAAGAACTGATATGTTTCAACACAGATTCAAGAAACACTTGAGCACCAAGAACCGGTTAACAGGGTCGTCTCGAAACGAGTATTCCAAATTTCAAATTTTGACATTTTGAACTTTAGAAATGATGCTGGCTAGATGTCTAGTTCAACACAACATTTCCAGTCAAATCAGACTGTTTGCTGCATGCAAGTTTATGCACGTAGAATTAATCCACAATATTTTCACGTATTCTTTTGACTCAGTCCCAGTAGTTACACATAGTACTCACTAATATGTGAAAATATAACGTACGTATGTAGGCAGTTGAAAGAATGATACACGATAGATAGTGCATAAGAACTGCTGGTTCTTTGTGAAGTACGGACAAACCTCTCTTTTTAAGATCGTTTGTTCACTGCGATCTAACCATCGTCCCAGTGGAAAAACTATTTAATATAGAGGATTAGGAAACATTTAGACGACGCACATCAGTTAACACAGTTGTCTCAAATCAAATATATACTGTATTTCACACTCCGAATGATCCAAGGCTGTTTGGCCTGTGCAGATGTAACTAAGTAAAAATTCATTTGAAAGCACATTCGTCAACCAGTTATGAATATTTACCGAACATTAGTATGTATTTCTAATTAAACATCTGCTGAGAAATGTGCTTGTTCCTAAAGGTTAACGCATGAAAATGTTATTATGACCGCATGATTCCAAGAGCACAAACTAGCCACAGTTTTGTACAAACCATGTTGCAGAATAAAAGTAACGCTGACGGCGGAGTGTGGTTGGCATGATGAAGATAGTTATCGTGAAGAACATGACGTACAATTCCTCATTTTGCAATAAATTAACCCAAGAACGGCAAGCTTCACTGCAATGGAAATATCTGACTTGAGAATAGGTGGTCATGCTAGTTCGATAGTTTTGTCATTTAGTTATCGCTTATGTAACTTGGCGTGCTGACGCCACTTCAGTTTACGATTATGAAAGTTGTGTTCATGATTTTGTTGCACGATTACTCAGACCCAACATTTTGCAAATTCTTGCCAGAGTAGGGCTGACTACGATCTAGAGTTGGCAAGTTTAATGAGTTATATACATAAATGCATTGCAAACGACATCCATTGTCCCCCAAATTTCGTTAATAAACTGTCGCATTTGGTAAGTCCGCCGTTGAAAATCATATCAGGCATTTTCACTCGCCTTATCTTGACAATTTTCTGAGCTATTCAACGCCATGGATATATATTACCGTTTTGGGTTGTCAAGCCTCGCAATGCATGCCGATACAGCGAAACGAGAACCGACAAAAGAACTTGCGTTAAAAGAAATTCTTCGAAGCAACTGTAATCTATGATGAAGCAATGGCAAATCTCTTCGAAAGGCCGCATTGTTTAAACTGTTTTACAGTACTGCACACACGCATGCATTTTATCAGGCGTAAAAGTGTTTCAGCTTTCCTGACACAAATTATACCATGATATTTTAATCCAGTTATCTGTACAGAATATTGCATGACCAAAACGTACACAAGCCTGAGAATTGGAGCCGAGGAAACCTCTAATATAGAGAACTAAAAATCAAGGTGCTCGTTGTGTTGAAAGTGCAAAAAAATATCACTGTGACGCACATCCACTGACCAACAGACTGGGTGAAAGTCACACCAATATATGGACCACTGCATTCACAATACCAACAGTCTTCGAGAAAAAATAGTGGGCGATTATGTTTATCAGGTTACTCCCACTGTGAAGGTTAATCGTGTGTAGCTCTCTGCTTCGAGTGTTACACTGGTCACGT
The DNA here is from genome assembly GCA_014338405.1 of Paragonimus skrjabini miyazakii. Taxonomy (NCBI): domain Eukaryota; kingdom Metazoa; phylum Platyhelminthes; class Trematoda; order Plagiorchiida; family Troglotrematidae; genus Paragonimus; species Paragonimus skrjabini miyazakii. Next base: position 143,570 of record JTDE01001159.1, read on the forward strand.
TAATCGTTGCCCCCAATGTAACCTTACGCATTGTACAGAAGTTGTATTGTTACCGCGGGAACTATTGGGCGGTAAGAACCGGTGATTCATCTTTTAACTGTCTTTGTACAATCAGTAACACTCCAATAAAATCACGATTCCTAAGCAATTTAGTTTAACAGTCTACTTATTAATACTATGCGTTCCATCCTGTGCAATTAAGTTGATGGGAACCAGAAATGACCCCATACTCAACCCTGCGTTAGTTATCTAAACATGAAACATTTCTTTGAAATTTGTGTGACATGCTCGGAAGCGTGAGTAACAGATTCGAAAATGAGATTTTGCAGTTATTTGCATAGCTACTTCTTTGGTAGGTAGAACAAATATCTCGTATTGACTCAGCCTCTTGTTCGACTCCAACAGAAAGCTAGAATATGAAATAGAACCATACATGTGCTACGTTACTTGGTGGTTTTATATGTATAACTATTCGCCGCGATCGGTGCCATTGACGGTTGCGAAAGTTTCATTGGCCCTTAGGTTTATCAATTATTCGTTACTAGTATAAAAAATGAGGGCTTTTATGAACTTTACCAATCACTATAGCGCACAACTTTGCATGACGATCGGCCTGCATAATGCCCTATCAGAAACTATTAATTTTGGGTTGTAGTGTTAGCCATAAATCATCAGCTATAACCTTTCCATCTGAAACCTCCGGTTGCTCATTCTCACACAACCCGACTCAAGCCTTTTGCTTCGCTGTCTGAGTGCACTGTGATATTTTCACTGAACTTGCGGGAAAGGCACAAAACAGATGTATAACTGACTTTGGCTAAGAAAGTGTGATATATCGCAGCATATAGTTTACGTGGGTGAATTCAAAAGTACATTCAATTTACGATGATTTGTTAGTGTTACAAAGGTGGAGTTTAACGGGAATACACATCAGGACTCTTCCATAGATCTGAGAAAAGTTTGATCTCAAACCACTTCTGTCTCTAAACCTACGGTCAGTACTTTTGTACACCCGAGTTATCTTCGTCTCAGTTCAGTGGATGGGTGGTACAGTTGAAGTAGTCTGTGCATTCTGATAGTCCAAATATAGATCACCCACATAGAAAATTTTACTTCTCCATCAGTAATTTACTTTGCACTGGTTTTACTGTCGACATCGACATTACCAATGAGCTTATTTGTGTAGATCATGTCAAGCACCCTCTTTAATCGTGCATTTTTCTGAATACTGAACATGTTATTCAAGCTGAGCTGCATGTCAGATGTACAAATGTTGTTTACCTCCCCCGCCAAGTGTCGCCTACATTGATCGCAAGCAAGCCAGTCTACTAAAAAGTAGCGAGTAGTAAATTATTCTCGCTAAATTAGTCTACCTAGGTCACGCACCACTCATCGCTCGAGGACACCCGCTATCAGAAGATCATCATACACGGTAAATTTTTCTGTTCACATTGGAGTGGCACAGCTTTATGTTTAAATTATTCGACGAAATCTATCAAATTATTGCCGAGCTTACAGTTAGTGTCATTATGTTCAATCTTCTGCCTGTTCACGACGTACTACGCAGTCATTGAGTTCTATGTTGTCCAGATGCAACAGGTTCAGTACCATTCGACAACAATGACGGCTAACGAAGTGGTATTTGATTTGCTTAACAGTTAGGCTTCACAGTCTCCGAATGAGTTCAAAGGAGTGAGGAAAGATTGACCATTTCTCGTTTCATACAAAAGAAATCCATCAAGACCTCATTATCCCAAGTTTGATTCTCGCCCCTTGTGGCCTACTTGTGATAAACTAACACGGATTTGCTGACATAAGAAAACCATGTGTTTTGATTGTTTCCAGCGAAAAAAATTTCAATCAACCGCTTGCACAGTTTATCATACATGGGGATGCTGACACCAGACACAATTACGAAACTCCAGAGCACAACTTCCGACGCACATATCATTTGCTCGTTGACCGACTTTTGGTAGCATTGCAGTGTCGTGGCCCTGAATTTATTATGAGGTCACCGTCATTTGAATCAAATGTTCCAGCAACGTGAAACTGTCCCATCAAACGCATTTTCCCCAGTCTCACAAAAATAGCCTTAAATTGTAAGTATTTATCTGTTTGACACAGATTACTTTCACATCTACGCTTAGATTTTACAGGTAATTTTGAGTTCAGAAACCGTGAGGGAGTACTTGGCCCTCCGCTTTGAAATCAATGAGACAAGCAACAGTCCTGTAATGAAAAGAAACTGTATCGAACTTTTAAAAATGAGCGGTGTATTTTTATCCCTGTTTCTTACTTTCACATATGACAACACCCTCAACAGAAGATGAACGCCCGATGAGAACATCCTTGACAATATGAACGCGCCTTTTTTGTTTTGATCCGATAGTTGTACACAACTGTCTTCGTGACTCATGCAGCAGTTCACCTGCTGGTCGTCGCTTGCATCGTTCTGATATCCTGTGGGTTGAGTCTGTTGCATGCAGTGTGCGAATCCTCTTTGCATTCCGGGCAGGATGGTGGGATGGTGGCTGTGGCTCATTGCGCACCAGTCCCACCATCTCGAATAACTAGCCTAGTGCAACAAGCAAAAGTGATCATCTGAACGATGGTTATGGAGCACTGAGGACAATACTCTTCTCCAAGGAAAGGGCAGTGTAATACAGTTCGTTGTCGTGTGATTGACGCCACTTAAGTTTTCGACTGTGTAAGTTGTGTGCATGACTTACTGGGCCTCTGGGTCTTGATTGTCGATTTTTGTTACCACTCCAGATTCCCGTTGGGTACTCGTTCTTCAGAGAAATGCTGGTTCTCATTACCTCCACTCCGTTGCACGTCACAGTCCTAGTTTTATGTTAGTAAACGAATACATAATGAAGTAATCTAGATATGCGCTTATTACCTGAGTGCTATTTTCTTCAGTTACTCATTAATCGACGATGAAACATAGATGCAAATTACAGTGGTATTTCGTAAGCTATGATAAACTTTGGTGTGGTTACTATCAGTCATTACATATGTATCGGCTGTAATAAATACCATATCTGACAGTCGCATTCACTTGTAAATTTTTGATTATTATGATATCTTACTAAAGTATGTTTAGTAAAGCTATCAATTTTGCATTATCCGTCCAGAGGCTAAAATCACAACTTGCCCCGTACCTTGCTAGGTTTAGGTACTTTTTCGGCGCACTCTATTTCCCAGGGTAGATAGCAGTGCACGGGGGTCATCGCACTGAGTCTTAAGTAGTTTTACTGACAATCGCTTTACCATAGTGAGTGCTGGCTGTAAATGTTGTACGCAAGTGAAATTAGAACCACTAGTTTATTTGCACCTTGCATTACCAGTAAAACTGACATGTTGGCTTAAAATAACTGTAATCTGTGTGGCATGCCGGTTTTTATTAGATTCGAACAAATGACACGGGCTGTGAGGAGTATGTTCTGTACCAGCATACTGCAAACCTTTGTCGGGATCTCACACTTCTCAGAACCAACTTCAGTTACTCAAACATTCATTTGTACCACAAATGTTTGATTATACGATACCGGGTATGAATACTACTCTGTGGTTTTTGCAACAGTTACTACAAAATCCTCGAAAGATTTGTGTTATTCCACACTTCATAAGAAGTCACTTTCTAAAACAGCTATGTTCCGTGGTTCTCATCGGGCTTTCACAACTACACCGGATAAATGAGGATTATATATGAAAAATATCACGAATCAATTAGTTTATTAAACATCACAAAAGTGGCGCGGATCACATTCCACTGGAGAGAGTGGAATTGCTAGTAAATGCGTTAAAGGATCAAACCTGCCTGCTGTGAGACATGAGTTCGTCGGTGTCAAGTGGTTCACGGTTACTCGGGTGTTGAATAATTGCGAAATAGTTGGCCGGGGGTTGTGAAGTGTTTGCCTGAAATACTGTGCGGCACACAGACAAAGTTTGTATGGATCGATCACTGATAACGGGTGCACACTGACAGCTTTAGAACGAGCTTGACGAACCCGGTAGGTGACTGAGATAGTTTCATTTGGATTAACTTGTTAGTCAGTACTAATCAAGTGATAGCCTGTCACTTTGAAAATTGTCCCTCTCGGACCGCTGCGAGGCCATTTCTGGAGGGGCTCACTAATCCCTTTCGATAAATACCTTGTGGTTCTCCCAACACAGACTGCTTTCTGACGAAAACAACAGCTGAGACAGCCAGAAGGTTGTCAACCAAGTGTGCTTAAGGTATATTGTGTGTTTCATACAATGCTGATACAATTTTTTAAAATACATCTTGCACAGTATAATCACGAGTTGAAAGACCTCGGTAAGCTCATAGTAAACCGGACGCCTGCAGACAGTGATTGGACTTTGAATTACACATTATTCAATGAACGTGAAGGTAGACCCACAGAAAACACCAGCAGAACTCGAGGGCTGTACGTACGTAAGTCGAAAACTGGTGTTTTGTTTCCTAAGGCTACATGGTTATTTGCCCACGCCTATATACGTACTACCCAATGAGATGATCTCCTATCTATCTCATACCGTCAAACCTGAGCGCCTAGCGCGCTTGATGGGCCCGTCCTGTTAGCCCTTACTATGTTGTTCTGCGGTGGTTCACAATCACAATAAGTGTGTAGTATACACAGGAGGAATAATTTCTCTTGAACATAGCACGTGAACCGGAATACTACTCACTAGTAGTTGTTGGTTCAAGAACATTTCGGTAGTATTGTATATTCACGACAATTCCACGCAATTTAAGTTGTTCACATGTTCAGCTTAACAAACAGGCAAATGCTGCTTTAACGTAAATGATCAAAATCGTCTGACGTAGTATTCGTTTATTCATTCCAATTGGTTCCCATTCACTGCACCAATCGACTACTAAAGATTCCACAATTTTCAGTCATCGAGCGCACTTTTTTCGCATTCCTTATCTAATTGCTTCCCTTTCTCTACTGAAAATGAATGACTTATAAACGATTCTCCGACGAGGTTAGCTTCTGCATCCCATGGCTCTCCTCGTGAGTTTATCAACCGCGGTTGGTTGTTCCTGCAAAGACACTACTGGTTCGCTACGCATTCCAACTACCTGGATATTTATTTTGACCGTTGGCGTTATTCACATTGTTTCATTGCTTGTCTGCGCCCTCTCGTTTGTTCGACCGTCAAATGTCATAACATGAATTCCTGGACTCTCGGCAGTTGGTTTGTCGTGCTCCGCATTTTGTCGTGTTTTCCCTACAGCTAATTTTCCAAGCCTACTTGCAGTGAAAGTCGTTGTCCACTAGTCGACGACCTGGTCCAATTATTTTGGACAGTAGACACGATTCTAGTTGTAAGAACGTTTTTGTTCTCTGCAACCTGGTGAGCCTGATAAATGGTCAATTTCATTTCAGCATTTTACTTGGGTCCACCACCAAAATTTTGGGAACTCGAAATTTATTAAATTCGGCAAACAGTTTTTTGTTCTGCGGTGTTAGCTGACATAGAGGTTGTTTATAATTTGGTCATACTTACACGCGTATCTTCTTCATTCACGTTTTATGAAATATTAATTATATATATATATAATGAATGCATGCATATTCGAGTTATGCCTTATTTCGCTTGAGACTAAGAAGAAAAGCCGAAGGCTGTAGTAAGATCACCTTCGATGTCCTCATAATCCTAACCTTCCTGCGACGTGAGAGTTGTCTTACTAGTACCACCGAGCCTGTTGGCATTGCTTTGTGCATGTAAATTTACTACAAAACACTAACATCAATGTTAGTGTGTTGGTGTAAGTATCACAGTTCTACTCATAGCTGTATAAGGAATCCATGCCATCTTTACTATTACAGGTTACATTCACTAGGATAACAATGTTTTAGCTACTACTGTTGGGAACACCTCTTAGCCACTCTGAGGCTTGTTTGAATTCCAAAGGTCGACTGGAGTTCCGCTGGTATTTGCCTTCTTTGGCGACTGTCGTGCGATAGTACTAATAGTTCTCTCACTTCCAACTCCCTAGCACCTTTACTTGTTCAGTTGAAGTCCGCTTGTGAATAATGGGTTTGTTTGCAGAATCGCCGTTATCAAATTACGACTTCCTATTCGCCTTGATATAAAGCTGGGGAAACTCCGGGCCTACCAACCAAGAAGTTAGCTTTCGATAAGGTTTCGGCAGTCACCAATGCTGTTCGACAAATCTAGACATGAAGCCCAGGCTGACGCAGCTACTCGCGTTGGGTGTTTGACGACTGTTGTGTTTTATAGAACGTTGATGATCACGTTCCCTGTCTTCAAGTATTTCTTTCTCGTTGATCCTTCTCCGTCTCACATTGGAAATCTTATCGGTAATGATTTCGAGCCTTACTTGCAAAGATTGACACGACCATTTAGGTTACGCTTGCCATTATGCGACTGTTGCGTTTGATCGTATTCATATGAACCGTTAATCTCGGAACTTGTATATTGGGTGGATTCATTATCGAGGTTTGCTGTTATCTTTGTTTTATTTTGTACCATTTTTCCTGTACCTTAACACTTTATTAATAAGATACACGTCCATGGAACTGTATGCACATTTTGATTCTAATCGGTTGCTGAGCGGGCTCAGAAATTACAGAAGCTCGTTGCTTATAGACGCGACCATTCAAGATGCAGCCTGCGGACAGAGGTTGCCAACAGATTAAGCGTCGCTCAAGCAACTACTAAACGTCTAGGATTAGTATCCCGCGCCGTGGTTTGTTTAGGTAGAGGCGGAATTCTGCAAACCAGTGCATCATTACAGATCAGGCGAAATTTAGCCAGCTTTTGGTCCAACTTCCTAAAGAGATCATAATGCAAGTTCTTGACCTTCTTCCTCAACTTGCCGACTGAGCATAACCACGACGCTATCAAACAAGCTGTCATCAACCGGTCACACTGTCTGATAGTTCATGGCTACAGTATCCATTTCGACATCTGCAGTTTGACGATAAAAAATCGTCCAATTTGTTACTTCCCATGTGATAGTTGCTAGGCTCCTCATCTAGAGCTGAGATGTCACTCAGTCAGTTGTAGATGCAGCGTATCCCGGTTAAAACACAAGCTATTCTTACATCTGCGAAGTACCCGTTGTAGCTGGATGCAACACAACTCCCAGACGAAACGGTTTCTGTTGCTGTGGTAGCAAGCTGCACGCCAAAGGCTTCTGAGAGCCCTGACGTTCAGCATCACGATGACCATGACATCAGGAGCTGCCAGATTATTGGCGTACAACTTGAGCAGCCCTCTGATGGAATTTTTCCCGCCGTAGAACATGCTTCTTCTGTTGATACCAAAGCTACTACACGCATGAATGCTTTCAGACGTCGAGCGAATCGTCCTGGTACCACAAAGAGTACGGCACTCGGGCGAAGCGTTGTGTCGCTCCATGTGAATTCTTCGACTAGGGAAACGTCGAAGCCAGCCCTTAGTGGCAACAAACTTGGCCGGTACCCTCCTTAACAGTTGTCTTTTTCATGTACAGGATTTAGGCTCAGGCACCACATTCCTAGTCGATAATTTGGCGAACGTAAGCGTGGTTTACCCAGTAACCGGCTTGGCGAGCACCTCTTCTTTACACATGATTCGTGTCACTAGCGGCATACCTATCATTGCCTACAGTCAGTCCTCATTGGCGTATGATGTCTGCTTCTGGCAAACATTTCGCTGGATTTTTGTAATGTAACCGACTTTTATTAGCAGTTTGATCTCGTGGGAACGATAACTGACCGATTCCCACACAAAACTCAGCATCGGAGGCACTCAGACATACACCGTGGCTATTAGCCCTCTTATTCTTCAACTTGAATTGTCTCAACACTATGCGTCTTGATTTTCTGAGCTCCTTTATCTCGTTTGCTCCATGGAAAAGTCACTTTCAGCTGTTTCCACCAAGACTAAATTCCATAGGTCAGTCCAGGCTAATTGTTCCGGACAAACTCAAGGTAGCTAAGGCTGATTTCGGATAAATGCTTGAAATAGGAATAATACACTCTTTTAAAAGTTCATGCTCCCTTTCAATTCACATGGTACCTAAGAAGTCATGCGACTGGCATCCTTGTAGTGAGTATTGTGGATTATCCTGAGTTGATTATCCTCTATACTAAGATATATCACGTCTGGTGAAAATGCTGCAGACTGTTTTGCTATAAACCTATAAAACACGACTTATTTTATTGTGCCTCTCACAAAACACTGTTGCACTTATCGCAATGGCACATTCCCAGAAGCTACATTCTGGGATGTACATATGTTTACGCGCTTACCAGCCCATATAGATAAGCTGACAGACACGTACTACAGCATAGAAAGACGTCCACAAATATATATCATATATATATATATTTGACTAGGTGATTGGATATGGTCATATAATAACTAGACTTATATATATATATATATATCAAGTTGAACATCACCCACAATTGATCGCAGCTGTTGCATCCCCATAGACTTTCCAGTCGGCCCCTTTCATAAAGAAGCACTAGACTCGAGTTTCTCTCTCATTAGAGCTCGTCAGTAGTGCATATCATCGCCACCGCCGGGACTTGAACCACGGACATTCAGTTCATGAGGCAATCGTGTTTACCACTGCGTCATAGACCTCACGTTAGGCACAACCGAATTATCATATGTGAACGCTCAACCACTTTCGCTTGTGAGTAATGATCAGGTTGCCCGATCGTCTCGAAATGGAGACA
>JTDE01001159.1:152588-163509 GCA_014338405.1 Paragonimus skrjabini miyazakii
AGATGTAACGTTCAGTGCCACACCCTATTTTGAACTCATAACCTTAGTCAAGTGTGTGCATATTGTACTTACTGTGATCAGTATAGCAGTTGCTGGTTTTGTCCTACCCTTGTATAACAATTTGCTTCAAATCAATTGGCGGGTGATCGATGAATCTGTTTTATTTACAACATTGTTGCGTACCAGTCATGTCACTCGAGCATTATCAGTCAATTTGGCAGACACGCTATCATATCATTCTTTATTCTTCCATAGTGTGTTCAAAACGTTCTCAACGTTATCTTGTATGAATGCTTCTGGACCCACCTGATTATTGTGAATGTCACAATTTAAGTACGTGTATTGCTTTCGTTTGATATCAAACCTACGGTGTATGGAAAAGTCTGAAGGCTATTGCCAAGTGTTACCAGAATCTGATAAGCATTATGCAAGACACTTCCGATTCGTGCGTGAAATTGTAAAATTAATCAATCGAAATTGATCTATTAATCTACGTGATTGATTAGCTACATAGAAATTCCGCATTGTCCTAGTCAGTTTTCGTATCATGCATTTACGAAGTGATCTGATGTAATAGACTAATAATGTTATGATAGAATGTAATCACAAACATGTCGATCGTCTCACGCAAAGGCACACTGTTAAAATGTGATTCAATTAGTATAGCGGCTTTTATGGTGGAACTCACGAAAATAACCTCCAAGGCGTTCATTAGATCACAAGTACTTTTGAGAAAACAGCAAACGTACGATTCCGTCTCAGCTTGTCATCAGGCTCTTTGAGATTTCACTCACACCGTTCCAGCAAATGGCGCCCTCGGCGAGAGGATCATCTGTCAGCTGCTTCAGTGTACAGGGATGTGCTACTGCTTATGACGAAACAATCTGTTATGAAATCAGTCGTACGGCCTTCATCTAGCTACCGTCCTACAGACTACCACTCCTAACGTTTACGAAACTGTTGTCAGTCCAGAGGACTACTGATCATGGTCATACTAGTTGGTCAGTGTGGCAGATCGACTCACCATAAACCATTATGTAATCAAATAGAGGACGCCACTCAACTCGTCGTTTGAACTGGATAGTTTATGCAGATAATTTGCACCTGTGCTGACTGCGATCTAATAAGTGCCATGTGTGCTGCACAAATTCATTATGTTCACATGTGGGCTCAAGAAATAGCGTGTTATCGCCAACTCCGGTTTACAGTGTATCTGAAAAATTATCAACAGGTTTCAATCTCAGTAGTGGTCAAAATAAAGAGTATTGTGATAAATTACACTTGAAAATATGACAAATTCAACCGCGACGTTTGCGAACGTTGTAAATCCGCCTACACTTCTAAACGCGCCCTAGCCAATTTTCTTTTGAGCCGCTAGCTTCTAGCTGATGGGGTCAAACGACAGTAGCTTCCTTATTCAAGAAAGGAGCCCAGGGCTGTTGCGAAAACCATAGAGGGACTAGCTTGACCTCGGTCATTTCAGGGGTTCTAGCATCCACTGTATTTTATCGACTGACTGCAGTTCGGGAGGTAAACTTTAAGGAAGAGCAGGCAGGATTTCACCCAGGGTGGGGTAGTATAGGTAACATTTTTACCCTCCGCTAAATTCGGGGGCAGCGTCGTGTGTACTGCCGGCTAACAATCGCCTCAACTCTCCACTATAAACAGGCATTCGAATCGGCAAATCAATCTACACTTCTAGAGTCGTTTGAATTCAGAAGTGTGTACCGACAAAGTATGTGAACATACTGTCGGCGCTTTATTCCCATACTTTAATTCAGGTTAGGTCTCACTGTGAACTGTCTAACGGCTTCAACATCATGAGCGGTGTACGTCAAGACTGCCCTCCTTCACCATTTTTGCCTAATTTTCTGATGAACGATATGATGGAGAACTGTCAACCTCCTACCTGGTGGAAGGTTGATTGACCTTGATTGTGCTGACCACAAGATTTTGCTGTTTGACAAGTTTCATGCAGCACAAACAACACTAGAAGCTATTTTGCGTTCTGCTGAGTACTTCGTAATGCGCTTTGCAGCCTCAATGTGCAAAGTGCTTTTGCAAGATTGCTGTGGTTACGCAAACCTAGTGTTAGATAAACAAGTCTTGGAGTTTGTTGACCAGTTTGCATACCTGAGAAGCTGGATTAGCGGCGGTGGCGGTTCACTTAATGAAATAGAAGCGCGTTTGTGGACGATTAGTGTGGTGCTCGCTAATACAGAACACCTGTGGTGACAGAGAGGTATCTCTCTGAAGCTTAAGGGTCGCGTATATCAGACGACAGTGAGGGCTGTATTACTTTACGGCAGCGAAACATGGCTGATCAGAGTAGAGGACGTGAATCGTCTCCAGGTATTTGACCACCGATGTCTGCGTTCAATCGCTCGTATCGAGTGGCCCCAGCGAGTAAGCAACGAGGAGGTTAGAAAGCGGGTGTTTGGCAGTGATTGTCAAACGAGTTCTTTTGTTCAATCATTACATTTGCACAGACTTAGGTGGTCAGGTCATGTACTAAGGATGCCAGCTAATCGCTTGCCACACCGAACACTGTTTGCCGACGCTGCGGCCGATTGGCGAGAGGTGCGAGGTGGGCAGATAATGACCTGCCGTAGACAAATGAAGTCGTTCACGAAGGGGTTGGCTACCGTGGATCGGGCTCGTCTCCCGGGCTGGGGCTCTTGCCACTCACAGAGTCGGTGGCTTGAGACGTTAGGTGAGATGTCAGCTAAACGATATCAGTGGCCTGAATGTTGTTGTATGGCCGAGTTGTCTGTGAAGTGAGTGCACTTGATGACGCGGAGCAGTAAAAGCCGTAAAGAAGCTGTCCTGCTGATGACGCTTTACTTTAACCTACAGTTGGGTTGTTTGTTTTAATGGTGTAGACGCTTTAATGTTGTACACTTGAATATAAACGTACCTATTTGTAGTAGTTAGGTTCCTTCCTCCCCTTCGTTTTTCTTCCATCTTCCTGTGTAGGCTTTATTGTTCATTCGTGGTTGTGTGGCAGTTAAGTATCAGTGTGAACCACTGATGTATTGCAGTCTATGACGATAATGATTGTATTGATTGGCTACCCATGATGTATTCGATACCGTGTTTCCAGTGGTTTGACCCGAGCGGCTGAGTAAATAAGCTGATTGAGTAATTGTCGCATCAGTCGTGTTGGTCGTAGTTCGTTGTTCACATTGTGTAAAATGGCCGGGGTAAACGTTCAGTCTGTTTGCTCAGAAAAGAACGTTGTTCCGCATTCATAAAGAATGCTTGAGTTTCCAGGTTTCAAATAGCTGAAATATGAAGATAGCTGATCAACGGTAAACAAAACACATTCCATTTCAATGCCGCCTAGTACTTCGGCGTTAAAAAGCCGGCCAATTGCCTGTCAGAAGATACAGTCGAACGCTATTTCTCAAGCAACTGAATTCATTTCCACCGATCATGCGTTGAAAGGAAAGACAAACAGCTCCATCGCTGATGTTACCTCAATTAATGACGATGTGTGTAGGCAAAACGCAGCAATGCTATAAGGAATGTTCACTTTGCTTTAGTAGATTAAACTTGGTGAAACACAAAAATCTTCTTGGAGTCTCCAACTTGTGTTTATTTTAAACCATGAGGAACACAGATAGTGAAAAAGTCGGAACATAGTGTTCGCTTGATATTCATTCCCAGAACAGTAAGTAGGACGTTCAGTCTTTGCTGCTGGGAATGAAGTCAAAAGAATGACCTGGTAACAGCTGGAAAATGATATGGAATATCCGCTTTCCATTCATCGTACTACAAGAAATTATACATTAATTTTCTATTTCTCAATACGTTGTCCGTCGTTCAATGAAATCTACCCTTGAAACACACCCAGTTACTTGGAACTTTGAAGTAAGCCGTTCCACACAATACTGTGTAAAATTGTCCGTCTCTGAACTGATAATGTGATCATTAATTGAGAGACACCAGACCGCGTCTCAGCAGATGTAACGTTCAGTGCCACACCCTATTTTGAACTCATAACCTTAGTCAAGTGTGTGCATATTGTACTTACTGTGATCAGTATAGCAGTTGCTGATTTTGTCCTACCCTTGTATAACAATCCGTGTTAAATCGATTTGCAGCCTGTCAGTATATTGATTTGATTTCGTAACAAATTCACTTCTCAACTGAACTATCCGCCGTCTACTTTAAGCTTATTCGATGCGCTTATTCAGAATTTTGTATGTCTTATCTGTCAGTCTCTTCCCTGCAGTCCTTACTATTCGGGCCCGCTGATTCATTGATTTATTTACTTCAGGTTATATATTACTAGTGATCGTAGCTTCTTTGCTGACATAGCTGTGGTTGTCAAACAGCTGGCTGGTTAACATGTGGTTTACGCTGGTGTTTGTTTTTCTGTTCTTGTTGAGGATTTAAGCCAATACGTTCCTTTTTATAGAAATATTCGGCATACTTTTTTTCCGTTCGTACGTACTCGTACCTCTACGTAGCTGCATATTTTATCCGACGTTTTTGTTACCTTCTCAAGTTCTTCTGTTTTCTGCTTCTCTTTGCTATGAATTAGTGTAACCAGAGATTGTTTCAACCGAATTTGGGCTGATAACTCGGCTTACCTCATTCCTTACTTGCATGCAGTACGGCATGTATCCATTCAGTAGATTCATATATTTGTTCGATAAACCTAATCGTATAGTATTAACTATTCGGTTGCAGAAAGCTAGGCAAGACTAATTTGTAGGCAAGTGATCCAGATAGGGTTAGTTATTTATGGAGGCAATTGTTTATATGTTCACCCTGGAAGCATTATTCACAACCCGGCCAGTCAAAAGTTGTGATATCTGAGAGTTCAATCAGACATTGTATCTGATAATGTTTCATTCAAAGTACGTGTAAAATTTGATCAACTAGCTGATTGAACATTCTATTAGTATTAAAATTGTAGGTTCATTCAATAATGACAAACATGATTTCCTTCTGAACTAAACACCTTGATGGGCTTGATTTCGACTGAAATTTATAGGCTCTTTCCGGTCATGTGTTCATGTGACACTTCTTTCAATTCATGGACAAACGTGCTCCGGGAAATGTTGGTTTTGAGTCCCCATACGAAATTATGTTTTTTTTTTACTAGTCTGTAGTATGAAAAGAGCAACAATATTATAGTGATTGCTGGATACTTAAATCAAACTTTTGAGTGCATATCACGTACGAGTCTTCATAAGCAAACAAACATTCAAACCCTAGGAAACAGAAATTGATCCATCTAAATATTTGTTGATTTTGCCTGTGTTGATAGCACCCGCAAATTATTTACAGTTGTTTTCCAAGGTAGGATAAGTTAGCAGACGTTGAGAAACTTGCCGGTTCATTCAGTTTGCACCAATTTCTCAAAAGTCAAGTTGCACTGCCCTTACAACCAGAGATTTCTCAGTTGATGGCAGTTGATAATCCTGTCGGAAATGCAGTTGTAAAACCCAGTCCAATATACCTTTATAGATTGCTGTACAGTGATCCTTGGCTGATGATGACTGTTTAATACTCACTTCTCTAGATATCTTTGTGCAATCTATGTTATTATGACAATGGGCGAAGTGACTAGCTTTGCCGAACATGTGTGTTACGGTATCAAAGACATTTTACGCCCATTGCAGTTATGAGCTTTGTACCACCTGGATATTGATCCACTCAAATTGATTTCACATCGACAGACACAGAATGTTTTTGTTTTCACGAGACTCCAGCATATCCTAGAACGATTGGTAGCTTCCTGACAGACAATCATTTGTTTTGGGACATCTAGTTTTGTTCCAATACATTACGAGGACATGAATGTGCTCTTGGATGGATGTCTTGGGCTGTTGCTCAGAGTGCTTTGTTTACAGTTGGGAGCAGTCCAAAATTAACAAACCGGAAAACTACTTCATTCAAGCGGTTGCATTAGAACTAATCTGAATAGGGCGGGTCGTATTCAATATTTGCGGAAAAATCATAGCTTTCAACAGATATCGGAACTGACAGAGGATGATCATAATTTCCAATGACATCGTCCATGGCGTTCATCACGTCATGCTGTGTCACACATTTTACCAGACATTGTTTTTGCTGATTAATGACAGAGAAGTTTTCTGATTGCACCTAACGCATTGTTTTAGAACTTAGATGTATATGTGGTCATTCTGATTTCGCTTATCGCGTTCTGGTGCGCTAGATGCACCACGTAATAATCGAGGACGATACCGTCAGTACTGTTGAAAAAGTTCATTTGATTTAAGTCTGTATACATGGAACTGAACGATGTTTCTCCCTGGTGAACTGTGAAATGAAATGTTATGTGGAACCTTCTGATCACTTTAAATATTTGAGAAGTAGGCAAGTGTGATAAAACATTTTGATCAGCCTAGTGATAATAATATATTTTACATCAGTAAAAAGTCATCAGTGAACATGACTCACAGAGAGATATATCCAATTGAATCCAACTATGAAGCCGCAACCGACCGGATAAATTTTCCAGTTATTTGTTTTAAAGTCAAATTCGAAAGTCTGAACGAATTTATCTTAAGATTTGGTATTTTGATTTTCATTCTCTCGGCAGAATGTCATCATGGTATGATAAATGAAAACGTCGCTTTCAGCTGTAGAATCGAAATGAATTGAAAGAATTCATTAAATAATTATTGCTTCACCTCAAAAGAGAGACGGATAGTACTGCTCCGTGAATCATGCAAATGGTGGTCGATATGCTGATGGAACTGAAGTTATTCGTGTTCAGTACTGTTCAACCTGGCTCATAGGCAATTGAGGCAGGTAATGAAATCAGCAGATATACCCTAAACGTTCGATACCAAGACCGCTTTATTGTGCCTGATTCAGCGCTGATTAGGAGTCGTAAATAAACAGCTGGTCGATCTCAACTTATGAGCAAAAGTACTTGCAACAGTTAAGGAAACGCACCTTTAGTTGTTGGCAGGCACTTTGTGTGAAGAGCTATTCCATTTCAGAAACCGCGAATGGTATTACAGTTATTCAGGTATAAATCTGCTTCTGTCACATCGTGTTAGTGAACTGTAGTTTATCCCATTTTTTCAATAAAACATGTAGAAATATGTGTAAGCCATGTTTATAACTAAGTAAATCGTTTCGTCATGTTAATGCAACTAATGACTAAGAACCGTATGCAGTCCCCCTGACGTCGTCAGATAAGGGGTTTTGGAGCTATGCTTGGAAGCATCATTGACATCACCGCTTGGTCCTTCATTTACTTCCACAAAGGATTTTTGCAGGTGTGTTCGTTTTGATTTTGATAAAAATGCCTTATAAAGTCATGCTGTCGTTGCTCTATTGATTCAAAGACATTGTCGACTTGAATGTGTTCACAGGATGGGGGCATATCAGACGAATTATCTTCGAACTGGTCACAAATGAAGGTGTGTTCTGAAAAATCATTCAATCATTCAATTATCATTCAATCATTCACTCTGTATGGATTTTTGTTTTGTTTCGAACCATCTCTCTCTCTCTGCACTCCTGTTACCCGTTTGAACCACAGCAATTCTATTTCACGTTCTTGATAATGAGTACGTTTCAGTTGCATCTTGCTGCTTCCGCTTTGGTCACCTGATTGACTGTCTCAGGCATGACTAGATCGATTTTGCCTAGCTGCTTGCCCTCTCAATATATACTGTGTATGTTAATTTCGCAAAAGTGACCGATGAGATGCGAACGAAATGTCAATGCGCAAGACATCTTACATGCCATAATTGGCCTTTTTCAAATTATGTCATGATAATAACGTAATTATATCGCGCTAGTTTATGCGGTCTATATGTTAGCGGTCCATACTATTCCAGAATCTTTTTGTGTCCACTTTTGACGCCGTATGTTAGCACGTTCGATGAAGGTGCATATATGTAAATGCAGCGTTGTATATTTGATGATTAGATTCAGTTGACGATGTATGATTGCATGCTTCTGTGTAGTATGCTTCACTTTGCATAAATATTGAAAGTTGTGGAACAAGGTATTTGATTGCCTTGGGAATATCATATTAATGACCAACGCCTTATCTTCTAGTACGTTAGATTGATTTTCATGATAATGATAGCACATGACGTTATGCTCCCAATTTATTTAAATTTCATGGCCAGAATTAGGAGCTCAGTGGATTACCTGATTTAACTGGACGGAAGTACATTGAGTTATTTTTTATTTTTTACAAATACAGATTTGATTTTTGCTTTTGAACCGATTTGCGGTGCACATGTCATAACTGTAGTTATTATCTCCATTTGTGACTCAGGAGATCACATGAGAAAACGCTGTGATCGGCTTCCAATTTTGAGGGGAAACGTTTTGATTAACTCACTCTCGCACTCTGAGAGAGAAATGGACAGCAGTATGCCATGAGCCACACAGTAGTTCATGGGTATGTGTCTAGCAATCAGTGATTATGTCCAAACTCTTCTTTTCAGCATTTCAACTCGAATGAAAGCGAGAAAATCTGGGAACTAAATGTGTCTGGAACACCTTGTTTCTAAACTTGCTCATACTTCTTGATCCACCCGTGGTTGGAAATGAGTTAATCAAGGGCTAAATAATGCACTACTAATCAAATAGCAGATTTTTTGACCCAGTTGTCGCAACAGTTGTGAACAGTAGATAGTAGGTTTAACTCAGATACTGCTCTCCGTTCAGTGTTTGCAGATTCAGTTGACGAAGAGCTAGAGCTCTACACGTTATAACGAAGCACTAAGCATATACTGTTGTAAAACTTGCTGTTCTTTGACCAAGGTAGGCAAAAAGTATGAGTTTAAGCGAGTGCAAACTTATTAACATGCTGTGCTCCGATTTAAAACGGCTTAACTTTGCGTGAACTATGGTCTAACTCAGTAGCATGATATAATGCAAACCCCTGCGTCCAAACATTTTAACGTAGACAGAATTTACTTGTCAGTTATAGAACATTGCAAATTGTTGCTGATTTTCTTGAAAACTGACTATGGGAAGCCATAAGTAACGCTTCTTTAGACCACGTAAGGTTTGATTTTACCTTTTGCATTTTAAATGAGGACTAATGGAATTTGAATTCTATTCTTAAATTCAATCAGAACAGCACCGAAAATGATTGCTCTTTCGGTGTGTCCGATTGGTGGGGATAACTTACAAAGCCGCATTTTGAACTTAACGAGACTGAGGTCATTCAACTTCGTATTCGAAATAGCTTTGAATTTCGCGGATTTTATTTTTTTCCTTGTTGACCACAGTTTAACATTTGTTGTTTAGGTGGTTTAAATATGCATACCTAAGTTAGTGTTAACCACCTAGACCCTTCATGAGACAGCGCTGATTGCTAAGTTGATTTCATAGGTTTTGGAACTTCTGATGGAATTGATCAGAATCGCATCCAAATATGTAGAGTGCAGTGCTAATTCACATGAACTACAGTGTTAATCTTCTATGTTGTGTCCGCAAGGAAACGTTAATCAATTATACTTTTGCAATAATTTGTTTTTTTTGCGGTTTCCATTTGCATACTCTCCATCGTGCACGAAATTAGATGACTTGGTATTTTTTGAGTAAAATCAAATCCGAAAACTGTTAAAACATCCAAACATCTGTGCGGATTATTGGAATCTTAAATTTGACGAAAACTGTCGATATATGTTGCGACGAACGCTTGCAAGAGTAAAACGTGAACTTGAAGTTAAGTTTTCTATCTACATTTGGCGTCCATTGAAGTAGTGACAAAATGTGATCAGATTAGTCAATTCATGCTTTATCTGAAGCTTGATCAACTTGAGAATCAGTTTTTTACATCTTCACTACCGTCAACATCACGCAGTTTTTCTATTCATTAGTTTCTTCGAAAGTTCTCATAGCATTGTATTCACCTCTCTGATAATGAACGTATCGTGTGGGGTTCATCGGGGAATTTCACAATCATGTATGTAAAGTAAATTATTTCAAAGTAGATAAGTTCACTGTTGAAAGTTGTAACTAGAACTGCGTCTGCTGTGGTTTACTGGAAGTCCGACTTTTTGTCAGCCGTCGGTGAATCTCATCTCTATTTTTCAATACGAGAATTATAAACTGACTAACATAGTTGGCGTAAGGAGTAGTGTTCAGTATACATCGGTGTGTATGAAATATCCTAATTTATGGGTATCCATGAAGAAGTACAAATAGGATTCACACGTCAGTTTAGTGATGGTCCGTCTGTTCAGTTACTGTAATTTCAGTGTGCGTTGCTGGAAGTGCTTGTCAGCCACATGGCCGATCTAGTTGATGTGGTTCTCTTTATAACATGCTGTGCGAAGTTCTGACAGTTTTCCTAGAAAAAAGCAAACTATCGTCGATCAGTTTGTTCTCGCTTGTCAGTCATATGGCAGACCTTAAGCTTCTTGATAGTGGCAGCGTTGCCCATGAAAAGATAACCTTGATCCCCTCTCAGTGACTGGTATATTAGGGTAAAAGAAACTTCAAGTAACACGATAAACAACACACCTGTAAACTGCCAAATTTGTTTGCAGAACAAAATCAAAGGATTCGAATTAAACAGAGTTTACATCCTTCACAGTTCGTGTGTTGGCGAGTTCGGTAATATTTCATATTAGTTGCTAAAAAATCTCTCGAACAAATTAACCGTTTGTAACATTTATCGATCGTTTTGTGAAATTCGAGGATGACTTTCGAAGCAGTTCGCATATTGCATTATCCTGTTTGCTCACGTAAAGTAGTATTGTTGTATGACAGGCAGTTTCGTTGTGAGTAATGTACTACTCACAAGTAGTATGTTACCCACAGGCAACGTTCAGGAACAAAAGGGCAAGCTGCGAATGCCAGGAAGACGGAGGACAAGGAGAGACTATCAAAATAGTGTGCACGCGCTCGGCAGAAGTTCCACCAAGTCGAATGACAATGATGGATGTGAATGCAT